>ML780593.1:336203-367691 GCA_009831015.1 Picea engelmannii
TGGATTTATTTAATGGCATCAGTTCCCGGAATGACCAATGAAGGAACCCTTGTTCCAGGGGAACCTTTTATTTTTCCTTCCTATGGAAACATCGGTCCTCCTCACATCGCTACTTTGAGCCTTCCAGGTCTCACTATTGGATTACCGGTATGGTTGTTTTCCACTCAGATAATCCTGAATGCAGTTAGTGCTTCAGTCACAAGCACTTCCCCCCAAGAGCATCAACCTCATGTTGATCCTTCACCTTCTTCACTAGTAAGGTCTTCTTCGCCTTCTTCGCTTGCAATGTCGCCTTCCATTTCATCTTCTTCGTCAGGTGAAAGTTCTGAAGTTAGTAACTCGGTGAATAAGAAGAAGAAGAAAAGAAAGATTAAGAAGAAGAAAGATAAGCGAGGGTCAAAACCTCCAACCACTGTCAAACATGTTGGAAAACAACCAGTTACTGTTGATTGTACTGGGAGTGTTGATGATGTCAAGATCACCCAAACAACCCGTAAACCCAAGTACCCTTGTAGGCTTTGTAAGGGTATCCATCTTCTTAAGGATTGCCATGGTCTATCCAAGGTTATAGACGTATGGTCTACACACCCTGACCAACCCATGTCGTTAGCCTCTGAACAACATGCTGACGACCCCCCGTCAACCAGTCATGATACGGTTGGAAAGAAGAAAAGTAGAGTCAAGTTCTCGTGTATGTTATGCAAAGGGAGTCATCTCACTCACCTTTGTCCTCATATGGACGAAGCCTCGAAATTACTGGAAGACATGACTGTTTCATAGCCTCAACTTCCAGCTGCTTACCGTAAGCTTTCTCTCAACCCTCCTGTAGTTGATGGAATGATCACTCTGGTCCCTTCACCAGTCAATCCGGTTGATCATGTCGTCAATTTGGTCACGTCCTTAGTTGAACCAGTTGACAAAGTGGTTGATCTGATACCATCCTCGGTCAACCCCACTCTCCCGTTAGAGAGTGACACCCAAGCGGTCAATCTGTTTCCACCTGTCGACCCCATTCTCCCCTTGGGGAATGAAACTCAAGTGGTTGATTTGATCTCTCCATTGGTCGATCCTACTCTCTCGCTAGAGATTAAACCTAATACTGCCCACATTTTTCTCATTGATACAGAATCTCCCGTGCCAAGGGGTATTCCTCCTTCTCCCGTAGGACCCCCTCCAAGTAATGAGACCATCCATTTTGATTGGGGTGTGCTAACTGGACCTCGTCTTCCCTCTTACATTCCTTTCCAGATTACAGTACAGGCTTGTGGTCGGGACGTTCCCCAAACATTGATAGATGAAGGTCCATCTGTTAGTATTTTGTCCTCTATTGCTTGGCAAGCCTTGGGTTGTCCTCCACTTGCGTCGGTTACGCAGAATCTGTTATCTTTTAACAGAAGAACCAGTCAACCTTTAGGGACCCTTCTTTAGTTTCCTGTAACTTTGGAAGGGAAAACTATCTTTATTGACGTCATGGTAGTCCAAGACCCCTTGGATTTCTCTTTACTCCTTGGGAGAGATTATGTCTATGCCATGAAAGCTATTGTGTCTACTCTTTTTCGTATGATATCTTTCCCTCATGATGGACGGGTTGTGACTGTTGATCAACTTTCATTCATTGACCCCACCTGGATTGCCTCCCTGAATGGTTCTTGTATGCAGACAGTATCGCCCCTGCCACAGGTCAATTATGTGGTGTTGTCACCCATGGCTTCAACTTCTGATGACTTAGATCCAGTAGTTGACATGGTAATCTCTTCGATAGGGTTGTTAGAGCCTGATCTCTTTACTCCTGTCACGACCCTCGACATGGTGTCCTTCCAGAGTGTGTTTCTTCCTTCCAGTGAAGACCTCTTGGAACCCATGACCGAGTTTTGTCCCTTGACATGGTTCCATTCCGGAGCATTGTCCTCTTGGAATCCATGATCAATGAGGAAACCACTTACGAGGATAGTTTTTTTTTCATCTCTGAGGCAACCTCGTTAAAAAATGAAACAGAGGTCTTTGAGCATGGTTTTTTGATTTCAAGCACGTTAAAAAATGAAACCACTTGAGGATAGTTTTTGCGTCTCTGTAGCAACCTCGTTAAAAAATGAAACAGAGGTTATGAGCATAGTTCTTATTTCTATGTCAAGCTCGTTAAAAAATGAAATAGTTTTCCCCCTCTCTATTTGAGTCAAGTCCTTCATCTAGTATTTGAAGCTTCATTTCATTCTCCTTTACAGTTGGATGAAACGACAATTGGGGGGCATTTGCCTCAACCTCTGGACTTCATGCTGAAGTTAAGCCGCTAGTTTCTTAGGTTGGGGGCTAAGTACCAACCATCCCTGTGTTATGTGTTGGGAAGTCGCAAGCATAGTTTTCTATGGTTCAAGCTTGTGTAAAAATGAAACCACTTACCTCAAGCATAGTTTCCTCTGGTTCAAGCTTGCGTAAAAATGAAACCAAGTCCAAGCATAGTTTCGTTTAGTTTTTAAGCTTGTGTAAAAATAAAAATCTATTCCAAGCATAGTTTTGTTTTGTTTTAAAGCTTGCGTAAAAATGAAAACAATCCCGAGCTTAGTCTTTGTTCTTTCTCATGCTCGTAAATACATGAGAATAAGTTACTGAGCTTAGTATTTGTTCTTTCTCGTGCTCGTAAATACATGAGAATAAGTTACTGAGCTTAGTCTTTGTTCTTTCTCGTGCTCGTAAATACGTGAGAATGTAACCGAGTATACTTTTATCACTTTTTCGGACTCGTAAAGGTTATACGAAAAAGGAACCCTCTGGAGTTCCCTTTAAGCTCTTTTCAGACTCTCTAAACATGAAAATATTGCCGAGTGGCCTTTCTATTTTCATGCTCGTTAAAGTATTTGAAGAAAGTGTCTGTTGGGCGATAATTTATCTCTTTTTCGGTCTCATCAAACTACTTTACGAAAAAGGAACTGAGAGAGTTCTCTTTTAACTATTTTTCCAAACTCTATAATCATGAAAAACCTTCGAGTTTTCTATCTCTAGACTCGTTAAACAAACATTGACAGACCCGTAATGGGACCGAACCACTCCTTCTCAGGGTTCGTTAAACATACTTAGAAGGACTCGTCCGAAGGATGAGCTTATATCAACAAGCATATGTTATCCTCCTCAAGCTTGCGTAAAAATAAAGAGGTACTCGCCAGAAATGGTGGGGGAAAATTTGGGAAATGGATATGTCTTCATTTTCGTATTAATTGGCAGTAAGTGTCGCTCTTGAACATGACACCCCCTATTCATCATTTGAAGCCGGTTTGGGAAATCCATTTGCCTCTCATTCGATTTGCTACAAGGTCATTCCCTGTGTCGTCTTTGAGTCAATGCTGCCAAATCATTGGTCGTGTCATTCATATGTTCAAGAGAAGTCCATCTGAAACCTATATTGAGTCGGCCATCTGCAGTTATCCATTCTCTCTGTGTCGGCCTTCCCTGTGTCCAGTCCAATTCACGTCATACTCTGTTTCATCTTCAAAATATGTTACTCATTTCGTGTCATTGATGGGGGATACATCAAGGCCCTCCTGTGATGAGTTATGTTCCGTCGACTTCAGCTCATTATCTGGAATCAAGACTTAGAAATTATTTGGTACCTTGGAGCTTGCATGCCTCAATGGCAGGTTTCCTCGCTTTCGACAGTGGGTTTGCATCATTGACCCCTGATCAAAAGATTCCATCGGATGTTCGACTTCAAATCATTAATTCACACTCGATGGATTGTACTAGGGTACCTTGGGAGTCATTGACATCAATGGTGATTTCCCTCGCACTTGTTAATGGTTTCATCAATGACCGGCAATCAAGTGGTTTCTGCCATGTTCGACTTTAACACATGTAATCACATGGTTAGATTCGTACTTTGGGCGACGAGATTGAAGACCCTGGATATCATCTCTTTTGTCCAGGTTGCGATGGAGTATGTATAATCTGCAACACATAGATCCACTGTGTATGTCTCGTGGCTATGTCGTCTCAATTTGAATTTTTCGCATAGATCCACAATGTATTCCTGGTGGCTATGCTATATTTTGACGGCATGGATCCACAGTGTATGATTGGTGGCCATGACCTATGTCTACAATTGTCATCAGTCTATGATCTGAGTATGGGAATGCCTACCTCATAATTGGTATATATGATATTATGTAGATGCTTGATTGTTCACAGGTTTCCGATTAGGTGTGCTCCTGGTTCCCGACACACACATGCAGCTTACAAAGTCTTTCAGCTATCACTAGTTCTAACCTCATACTTTGGGGAGCATTCTGTTACCTATGATTTTGGTCGTCATAATGAGGTATTGATGATGGTGTACTCAGGCTCTTCATAAGAACTTTTACCTGAGAAAAGTTACTTTCATCTCTTCCAAGAAAACTCATTTTTGAAGCAAGTTCGTTGGCTGCTAGTATATTTGGCTGCGAGAATGACCCATTCTCGCAGGCTTCCTTAAGCCAGGATGAGAACTTCTCACACTGTGTTGAACTACTAGGGTGCGAACTCTTCCTAAAGCAAGGAAAAAGATGAATTCTCGAAGCTTCTAGAAGGGAATCTTCTAGAAGGATGGGTTGGCATTCAAATGGTTATCCTAGTACTGGATTCCCTGATATTTTGGGATCATTCTTATCCAAGTAACCAATTCATTCTCTCCTATATATTGAGTGAATTCTCATGGAAAAGGTTAAGCAAGATTCATTGGAGAATTGGTGAAAGAATTGTGTGAAGGACTGAAGCTACAGTAGCTTGGAGATTCCAGCAAGTTTATCCAAAGGAGTTGATCTTCTTCATGCAAGTGAGCAAGTGTGTGTGTCGGAGCCAAGGGCCATCAAAAGGAAGTTTGCAACATCAAGGCTCAGGTTGTAATCTTTACTTTCCATTAATATGATACAGTAGCATGTCCCTTTCCCATAAAGTTATTTCCACTTTATTGTATAACTCCTTGATCATATACATAGATTAACTGTTGAATAGATTGTGCTTTCTTCACTTTGGTTGGTTTGTGTTGTCTTGGTCTTGGCTGCACGAGAGAACTGGAGCGAAACGGGAGCAACAAATACCATAGGAAGTGATAATAAGGTATGTTATTTGTTCTTGCCTCCTATTTAATTCAATAGTCAAAATCTAGGGAAAGAGTCATGTTCTGTCTTGCTTTGTTCTAGATCCAGGTGGATCTAGGGAGATCGGTTAGTGTCCGCACCTACGGATTTATCCAATAACAAAAAGGGTTATACATTTTGTGTTTCAATAATACCTTGGATTGCTATTTTTCTAGTTTCCATGGGACATTTTCTTCAAAGACATCCTGCCACCCTCCCGAAATATTCCATTGCAAAAAGCAGAGATAAGTGATTTAGTCTTGCTCTTATATGGAGAAGTTTGACTTGTTGCTATTTATTCCTTGGTGGAAGACTGGGGAGCATATGACATGCCCGTAAATGGCTGGCGATTCCTAGCAGTTATAATCTCCAAGGCTGTAATGTTCCCAAGACAATTGTTTTGCTGGAAATACTAACTGTTCACTATTTATTTGTTGTTTGGTTATATGTTTGCAGGTTTACTCATAGAGTTGCGCATTAGGGTTTATATTATGAAGATTACAGCCATGAAGTGATAGATCTGAAGCATATACCATAAACAAAGACAAGATACAATAAGGAACACCAGTATAGATCCAAGAATGTTAGATCTGACCTTTATTTAGATAGTAGATAGATCTTGTAACCAGAGATCTGCAGATCTACAAGAAAACCACAATAATATCCAAAATGGGAGGATAGTTGCTACAATAATAACCAATACTGATGATAATAGCCTTCAAAGGCACTCTGAAGAGAAGATACAAGCCTCCAAAGGCCAATAGCTGCAAGAGAAGACTGATAAGATGGAACCCTGGCTCAATGCAATGCCAAACCCTCAAACTGGTTGAGTTGCACACTATCCTACTGGCTGTAGACACCCTAGATTTAGGTACTCCTATTCCCGTGCTCCAAATGACTCAAAAATATCCTAGAATGTAGATCAGGCCACTAGAACCCTCTTGGAAAAGTCTCAGATTGAATGGTGAGGTTCTGGCCCTCCAAATGAGCAAACCCTAAACTGGTTTGCGCCCTCATGGTTGACTGATGCTCCAATATTTCGGCCTCCCCTCTAGAGGCCTCTAAATGCTAAAAAAATCATTGAGCTGATAGATCAGGGCAATTCAACCCCACCGGTGAAGTCTCAAGATGAACTATGAATATCTGGGCCACCAAATGATGAAAACCTCCTTCTGCAGTGCGCCCCTCTCTTTCCCAACTTGTTCCAATCCTTAGGAAATAATATGTTGGGAAACCCTCCTCCTGAATAGACTAGAAATGTTTCCCTGAACCATACAAAGAAAACCCAGATGTTCCTTTGCCAAAAATCCTCCTCCTTACTTCAGATCGAACTGATCTCCACAAGGTGGTGTGCCCTCCTGCTGGAAACCCCCTTAGGCTACACACTAGTACTCTTCTGCCAATAGATCTGACCTCTGTAACACTGTATAATGGTGTCGGAGGATTGTTTCACCTTTGAGACCAAGCTTGATCAAGGAAGGTGGAATCTTTCACCACCGAGTTGATATCTAGGGTTTTAGTCTCAAAACCCTCAAAAATGCTTGTGCTCAAGAGCCCAAATGCAAAATATGATAATAATCTAGAGTTTCTTAGAAGTGCGCCCTTCCTTTATTTTATACCCCCAGTCTATTCTTTTGTTGAGTTAGTTAACCCCTAGGGTTAACTCCTAGATTTTCTCCACATGTTCTTTTCTTTCATTGAGTTACCTTTTTTCACACAAAGTCAACTCAGTAATATAACGTTGTGCTTAGGCAATGACTTTTGGTTGACTTTGTCCCCATGATGCATGAGACTATAGTCTATTGGGGATAGCTAGACTATTGAGTCTCTCCAAACCTCTTCATCAAGAGGTGGGGTATATTACAGTCTCCCCTGCTAGAAATTGCTTACCCACAAGCAATTCTGGACCTGTCTCCTGAATCATTTGTTCACCTTCCCAAGTGGCATCCTCTATGGGTAGATTCTTCCACTTGACCAAATATTCCTTGATGCTTCGTTTCCTTAACTTCTTCTCCCGGACTTCTAATATCTCCTCTGGTACCAGTACCAACTGTCCTTCTTCATCGAAAGGTGGCAATTCCTCAATAGGAATGATGTGTTTACCAATGGCTCTCTTCAAGCAAGATACATGGAAAACATTGTGTATTTTGTTGCCTTGTGGTAGATCAAGCTCATATTCCACGACCCCTACCTTTTTGTTGACCCTATATGGGCCAAAAAAGAAAGGTTGGAGCTTCTCTATGCCACTCCTCTTAATGGATGCCTATCTGTATGGTTGAAGCCTCAAATAAACCAAATCACCAACCTCAAATGTGTGTTCCACCCTGTGCTTGTCTACCTGTACCTTTTGTTGATTATGTGCCCTTTGCAGGTGGTCCTTGAGTTCTCTGAGTATATCCTGACTTTGTTGAATCCAATCTTGAACCATGGGAGCCCTGCTGTCGCCAAAGACGATCTCCACAAATGAGAGGGGATCATAACTGTATAAGGCTCTAAATGGTGGCATACCAATGGACATATGATGGGTGGTGTTGTAGCAATACTCCCCCAAATGAAGCCATTTAACCCATGACTTTTGTTGCCCTGACACATAATTCCTGAGGTAGCCTTCAACCCATTTGTTGACTATCTCTGTTTGGCCATCTGTTTGAGGATGATAGCTGGTACTAGGTGTTAAGACCATACCTACCAACCTAAAGAGTTCCTTCCAAAATGTGTTCATAAACATATTGTCCCTGTCACTCACAATGGTTTTGGGTAAACCATGCAATCTGAAGACCTCCCGGAAGAACAAATCTGCATCTTGTGTTGCACTGTAGTCTGTGGCAATGGCGAAAAAATGCGCAAACTTAGTCAACCTATCTACCAAGTATAGCTTGTATCTTCTCTTGGTGTGGGCTAGTCAAGTATAGCTTGTATCTTCTCTTGGTGTACCTGTACCCCCTTCACTCCAATGATGTGCCCTAAATAAAGGACCTCTGTCATTCCAAACTCACATTTGGATTCCTTAGCATATAAAGATTTCTCTTCCATGATAGCCAAAATCTGCTCTACATGTTGAAGGTGCTCCTCCCAAGTTTTGTTATAGATCAACAAGTCATCAAAGAAGACTAAGAGGAACTTCCTTAGTTGCTTGTTGAAAACATGATTTATGCAAGATTGGAAGGTCGTTGGCGCATTAGTCAGCCCAAAAGGCATCACCAAGAACTCATAGTGTCCATAGTGACATCGGAAAGAATTCTTGGGGACATCTTGCTTCCTCATCTTTATCTGATGATAACCAGAGCACAAGTCAATCTTTGTGAAGTATATATCCCCATGGAGCTCATCCAATAGCTCATCAATCCTCGGGATGGGGTATCTATTCTTGATTGTCTTCTTATTTAAAGCAATGTTCCACCCAGACTCTGGGATGGGGGGACGCGGGTGCGGGGAGACGCACAAGGGGGACGTGTGGAAGTACCCCCAAATTTTAGGGATTTTTGGGAAATGGGGGACGGGGGGACATCACATATATAATATAAAAATATATAAAAAATAAAATTTTAAAAATAAAAATAATAATGATAATATGATAAATCTCAACAATAACATAAATTAATTTTATATATATTTGTTTTTTTAATTTTTTTTTAAATTTAATTTTTTCTTTTTCAAGTCTTACTGGGCAAAAAAATTTTAGGGGGGACTTCCAGGAGTCCTCCTTTTGGGGGGGAACGTCCAGAAGTCCCCCTTTTCAAGGGGGGACGTCCAGGAGTCCCCCTTTTGGGGAGTCTGGTCCCCCACCTTGGGGAGTCATGTCCCCCCAAATCCCCCTGCGTCTCCCCAAAAAGGGGACGTGGGGAAACGTCCCCCCTGGAGTCCCCCCGTCCCAGGGACGTGAGGGATGCGTCCCCCACGACCCCCACCCTAGGGGACGTGCCCCCGTGGAACACTGATTTAAAGCCCTGTAGTCAATACAAATGTGCATGGTCCCATCCTTCTTTTTCACCAATACTACTGAAGATGCAAAGGGGGTGGAACTTGGTCTAATGTTGCCCATGTCTAGTAGTTCTTTAATGGCCTTCTCAATTTCATCTTTATATTTCTTGGGGTTCCTGTAGGGAGTGGTGATGACAGGTTTTTCACCCTCCTCCAACTCTATGATGTGCTCAAACCCCCTATCTGGTGGTGCTCCTGGTGGTATGGGTTCAAAGACCTTGTTGTGTCTGTCAATGATTCTCTGAATCTCTGGTGAGTAGTGACTTTCCCCCATCTTATCCACCCTAACCGATATTCTACACTCTATTGCATAAGAAAATTCTTCCTTCCTGAAGATGGCCTCCATGCGCTTTGTTGTCACCACCCTTGGTGTGTTGTCTGTCATGCCCCTGAGAACCACATTTTTCCCATTTTCCTATGTAAAAGACATCTCCATGGTCTTGTAATTTGTAGTGATTGGCCCCAACGTACTAAGCCACTGAACTCCAAGGATGATGTTGGTGTCTGGAAGGTCCATAACATAGAAATCTTGTGCCAAATCATGCCTGCCCAATGTAAGCTTCATTCCCGGAATGTATCTGTCACAGGGCATAGTGCACCCCCCTGCTACCTCCACATGAAATCCCTTAAATTCAACTGTAGGTATGTGTCTCCTTTGCAGTAGGGTTGAATCAATGAAGTTGTGTGAAGCACCCCCATCGATGAGAACTAAAACCTTCTACCCTTGTAGCACTCCTCTCATCCTGAAGGTGTTGAATTTAGGTACCCCGTTGATGGATGCTAGTGTTACCTTCTCATCTGCTGCAAGGTCATGACTTGCATCCTCCTCTTCTGTGTTTTCTATGGGATATTCCTCTATGTTTTGTAGATGGCTGAAACCTTCCTTCTCATCATCAAAGATCACCTCAATGTAGTGAGCCTTGCCCTTGCCCATGCATTTGTGTGTTGGATCCCAAGGCTCTTTGCAGGTGAAGCACAACTGCTTCCTTCTCAGTTCCCTCCTAGTGGTCTCATCCATTCTACCTCTTCCCCGGTCAAACCCCCTTTGGTCTCTCCCCCCTTGGTTCATTGGAGGTCTTTGGTCTCTACCCCTTTGGTTTAGAGGAGGTCTAGGAGTAAATATCGTCTTTGTTGCTGATCCCAAGTCCCCAGTCTTCCATATAGTATCATTCAAGTTGGTAGGCTTAAGAGCCTTGACCCAACCCCTTAAGGGCTCCATCAATCCCTCTGTGAAGAGCATCATAAGTCTCGCTTGAGACACATCCTGCACCATAACTGCTATCCTCTGAAACTCTTCTATGTATAACTCTTGTGATCATGTTTATCTAAGCTGGGTGAGTTCCCTAAAAAGTAGCTCTGGATCCCCCTAGTCAAACCTGTCAATGAGCCTCTGTGTAAACTCTGTGTAATTTGTGATCTGATTGTGACCGAGTGTAGTTAACCCATGGTACCACCAATCATGAGTTTTTCCCTCCAAGTACATGGTGGAAAACTTGATGGCATCCATCTCTCTCATGGGGTTAAACTGTAGGTAGTTATCCAGTTTCTACACCCATGCTTGCACAGTCACCTTGGAAGATCCATCAAAGTATGGGATTTCCATCTTGCCTACCCTGCACTCCAATTTATAGTTAGGCCTTTGATACTATTTAGGCTTACCCATGAACTTTATCCCACAATATTGATCCAGTGTGACTTGCCTCTGGAATCCTGCACTCAATGCGTGATATTCCCTGGCATACTGCTCAAAATTGTCCTCAATTTCATCATCATAGTTGCGCAGTGGCTGGTTATCCAAGAATGTGGGTAGGTAGGGTCTAGGAGTGGCCCTACTGTGTGTTGGCCCCTGAGAAACTCCTCCTCCATAACTCTGTCCCTAAATGTGGTAGTGAGGGCGATTTTCCTGATGAGGTCTAGTACCCCCATGAGACCCATTGGCTTCCTTGTTTGCATAAATTTATGGTCCCTTCCCTGCATGGGTTATCTGTAGTAGGAGTTGTGCAATATTCATCTGACTGGCATTTATCTTCTCCAAGGTCTCTCTCATTTCAATGTGTCCCTTGCGCATAGTTTCCAGATTTTCCTGTAGATGATGTTCAAGTGCACTTTGTGTCTGAATTATGCACTATTGTAAATCCTTTGCAAAACCTACTAAAATATGTGCCTCACTGTCCTCACCCGAACCCTCCATCTCTGCCTTTGTTTCACATGTATGCTTTCTACGTCTACCCATGTAAATACCACTGAACTTCTGCATGCGCTAATCGCCACTAGCTGGGAGGATCAACGCTCTGATACCACTGTAATATTCCCAAGCCAATTTTTTTTGCTAGAAACACTAACTGTTCACTATTTATTTGTTGTTTGGTTATATGCTTGCAGGTTTACTCATAGAGTTGCGCATTAGGGTTTATATTATGAAGATTACAGCCATGAAGTGATAGATCTGAAGCATATACCATAAACAAAGACAAGATACAATAAGGAACACAAATATCAAGCCAATAATGTCAGATCTGACCTTGATTTAGATAGTATATAGATCCTGTAACCAGAGATATGCAAATCTCCAAGAAAACCACAATAATATCCAAAATGAGAGGATAATTGCTACAATAATAACCAATATTGATGATAATATATTTCAAAGGCACTCTGAAGAGAAGATACAAGCCTCCAAAGGCCAATAGCTGCAAGAGAAGACCGATAATATGGAACCCTGGCTCAATGCAGTGCCAAACCCTCAAACTCGTTGAGTTGTGCACTGTCCTGGTGGCTGTAAACACCCTAGATTTAGGCCCTCCTCTTCCTGTGCTCCAAATGACTCAAAACTCTCCCAAAATGTAGATCAGACCACTAGAACCCTCCTGTCAAAGTCTCAAACTGAATGGTGAGGTTCTAGCCCTCCAAATGAGCAAACCCTCAACTAGTTTGCGCCCTCCTGGTTGACCGATGCTCCAATATTTTGGCCTCCCCTCTAGAGGCCTCCAACTGCTACAAAAATCACTAAGATGATAGATCGGGGCAATGAAACCCCACTGGTGAATTCTCAAGATGAACTATGAAGATCTGGGCCACCAAATGATGAAAACCTCCTTCTGCAGTGCGCCCCTCTCTTCCCCAACTCGTGCTAATCTCTAGGAAATAATTTGTTCAGAAACCCTCCTCCTGAATAGACTAGAAATGATGCCCTGGACCATACAAAGAAAACCCAGATGTTCCTTTGCCAAAAATCCTCCTTACTTCAGATCGAACTGATCTCCACAAGGTGGTGCACCCTCCTGCTAGAAACCCCCTTAGGTTGTGCACTAGTACTCTTTTTCCAATAGATCTGACCTCTGTAACACTGTAGAATGGTGTGGGAGGATTGTTGCACCTCTGGGACCAAGCTTGGATCAAGGAAGGTGGAATATTTCACCACCGAGTTGATCTCTAGGGTTTTAGTCTCAAAACCCTCAAAATTGCTTGTGCTCAAGAGCCCAAATGAAAAATATGATAATAATCCAAAATGCCTTAGAAGTGCGCCATTCCTTCCTTTTATACCCCCAATCTATCCTTCTGTTGATTTAGTTAACCCCTAAGGTTAACTCCTAGCTTTTCTGCACATGTTCTTTTCTTTCATTGAGTTACCTTTTTTCACACAAAGTCAACTCAATAATATAACACTGTGCTTAGGCAATGACTTCTAGTTGACTTTGTCCCCATGATGCATGAGACTATAGTCTAGTGGGGATAGCTAAACTGAAATATCCCTGATCCCACTAATCAGGATATCTACTACAGATCTAGTGTTATGTCTCATAGATTTGATACACTGGGGATTTCTGGATGGGTTTTATCTTCAGATCTAATACTCTGGGGGTTTCTGGATGTGTTTCAGTTGTGTGTTTGAGATGTTTATCGTTATTGCATGTGCATGTTGTATATTTATGGTTTAAACAGTATATAGAGGATGCATGCAGAAATAAAGAACATCAACTGCCCAATAATATGTATTATGCGACTCAAGCATGGAAATACAATAACATACTGGAAATATAGAGTATAGTCGTCAGTTAGATATCATGGATCGTCACTAGAATACAAGAAAATAGCATAAAAATACCTGTGATCAAAAGATGAAGGCAGATCTGATGCCTGCACAGATAGATCGACAAAATAAGCGATTCTGGAGAAGTATGGGAACTGCTACAAGCTGGAAAACTCGTACGAAAGTTTAGACCCGTCGGAATGAGATGGAAATTGTCCCAATAGAAGCGCCTTGGCCTCTAGACTGAAATGGATGAGTGTCGGATGTCAGATCTAGTCTCTGAGGCACTGGATCTCGACCCCTGGGGGGTTTGCGCACCTCCTGGGACATTGGATGCGCCCCAAATGATTCCACCAATGGAATCAACTACTATAGGACTCAAAACGATCGTCTCACCAAATGCAGAACTGGGTCGGGAGGGTTTCCCCGGATCAGTTTTGATGCTTCGTCTGCAACCTCAAATGTCCTGCCGAAAGAGTTGTGCCCTAAATGGCTGGATGATACGCCCTGCAAGATTAAACCGTCAGAATTTGATGGAAAATGGCTCAATCTAATCACCTTGGCTGGATCTCAACTGGGTTGGAAGGAAAATGCAATCTGAGCTCGGACCTCGTGCAGCTCCACAAACCCTCAATCTGACTTGCGCCCTCACTAGCTGAGTTGCGCACACTGCAACTGGATATTCCTGAATAACATGGTGAAATACCTGGATGGTATCTTCGATGGGATAGGGTGTGTCTCTCAACACCGAAATTGATCAATGGTGGTGGTTTTCGCCAGAAATCCACAAAACAGTAAAGTCGACTCTCTTCCTCCTCTGGGAACTCTCAACATCAAATCATAACAATGCATAATGAGGAATTAGGTCCTTTACCCTTCCTTTATAGCTTCCCGAAACCCTAATTCATTGTTGACCTTTTCCCTCCAAGTGACTTTTACTTTATTTTATTATTCCTTGATTAAATCACTTAATTAATTAATTAATTAACCATTTTACCTCTAAAAAGTGATTTATCCATCCTTATGGCTTCTCCGACCATTGAAAGTCACTTCTCATCATCTTAACCTGTAGTGCTCTTCTTCCCGATTCCGATGAGCTATTACACTAAGAGGTTTCTCCAAGTAATATGACCATTATGACCTTCTTAGTGAATTTAATTAAGATATGACCCATAATAACTCAAAATTACGGAAATCGTTGGAATGCAACGGAACCAGAGCCAAGCTGTGAGGAATGGATCTTGATGATGAACGATGCAAGTCAGGCCCAATAAAACCCCTCAATATCTCTCGAACTCTCTGTCACCCCTATCTGGCTACTCTGGTAGGCATAACACTTTGTAAAGTTATAATGTCCCAAAATGGGGACATTATAGTCCTCCCTGCCGAAATATTGCTTGTCCTCAAGCAATAACTGAATCCAACTACATATGATATCGGGGTCCCATATCCACCTGTGTGACACAAGGTAGACTCCCCTCAAGATGTGGCCTCTCCAAGTGCTCACCATGCATGACACCCACATGCTCCTGATAAGTAGAATGATCAATGGCCAAATAATCTCAGTCAACTCCCCAAGCAACCACTCTACTCGAAACTCAACTCCATCGAACACTGAACTACCAAGCACTCCAATCCCTGGATCCCATATCAATATGTGAACTGCAATGCCTTGTGGAGTATAGTTTTGTAACATATCAACACCATGAGTCTCCTGAAAATAACACATGGCCTCAACCTGAAATGGGTCTATCCAACCAGACCATACCAAACTCAACACGACCCCCACCGACTGAACATGTTGCTGCCATAATGAGGTACTACAAGACCTCAACGAATCACCAGCCAATGACGTGCTCTCCCCAATACTGAAACTCAATGGAAAATCAAAGTGACTCACCTCTGCAAACGTCTGCTCGCCTCCATCAGTCAATGAAATGCCCAGCCCTGTAATCCCAGGGTCCCATACCAGTCTCTGACAAGGACCATCATGCCAATGTTGCTCTACTTTGATCATGACTGTCTGCTCAAAGTATCCATATTGGACCCTCCACTCCTAGATCCTCATAAGATGAAACAAACTATTGACCCAATGGACTCCTGGATCTCATGTCAAATTTGGAAGTTCATCACTTCCAATCCCCACTAACTGTTGATGTGCCCTACTAGTAACTGTTGAAATCCCTCCACCCTCATCCCAATGAGAGCCTGAATATGTAGCAACCTCTGAGATATCCTCTATCTTATGGCCTAGGATACTTTCCATCATGCCCAGGGCCTCAACTGTATACCCCTGATGATCCACCCCTATCCTGTTGTATGCAATCAAGACACTCATGTCAGGTGGTCTCAGCCTACCAACTCTCCATGACCCCTGCCACTGTCTAGCTCCCCCTGTGTTGATTTCAATGATAAAAGTATCGGGAGAGGCTATCATAAATATCTGCAACCCACCGTAGGACTGGAAAGTATCATATGCTTTGTTCAATCCCAAGGACTTGACCAAAAGTTCATCCACCGGAACCCATGGTAAATAATTGTATGTACTCATCACTGAACACCAACCATTGGGTACAACATTAGGTATCTCCACAAACTAAGGGTCAATCATTATCCATCCATCATCACTCACGCAATTTCTACTACGATGAAGGTGATCTCCCAAATCTGTATACTGCTGCAAGGGAGAGGAATCTCCATTCTCTACTAAGTACATCTCCTCATACTCCTCCAACCACTGGTGCTCCTCTGCCAAACCACCAATATACTCTAACGATGTAACTGAAGGATGTATCTGACTCTCTACTGAGATAGATATAGTGGATCTCTGACTAGTCTCCTCAAGGAGATCCTCTAATCTGGCCTCTGATTCTTGAAGGGTTGTTTGTGTGCCTTCCAAGAATCCTCGTGTGCTCACCCACTCATGAGTGAGTCGGTCCACTTCAACCTCATGCTCCCTCAACGCCCTGTGATACATCTCGCCAACCTCCAATAGGTAATCTCTATCCATCAATAATTGTTGGTAGTCGGCCCTCATCATAGTCACTCTCTCCATGAGTGTATGGAAGTCATCAATGGCTAGTCCCCTATCTGAACTATCCTGTGCCATCGACGCCCTCCAACAATACCCGGACACCAATGCGTGTGTATCATCAATGCATCTAATGGCTGCCATGATCATGTCCTCACTGAATCTCAATTGTCCTGTCAAGTGTCATGACTCCTGATCACAACCCTGTTCAGGTGCTACCTCATGCCTCTCACTGCTAGTGTCTGTAATGGAATCCTCAACAACACACTCCTCAAAAGATAATGTACTGAATTTCCCTCTATCCCCTGTGCTACTGAGTCCTCCTGTATGCCACTGCACGCCATCACCAACTGTGATCCCCATCTGAGTCGCATTGTATCTTGTATGGGCAGTTGTATCCTCCTGTGCACTCATCCTACTATTATCATCTGCGCCTGGATCCCATACAGATGTGTCCAAATACGTGCTATGGTCATCCTGTCCAATAAGGAGTGCATCCTCATCACTGTAGATCGATCCTGGGAGTAAGTGTCCCAACAAACTGTCGGTCTCCACAACCTGGTCCATCAACGGAATCTCCAAGAGTGGTGACTCACTCTCCTCATACTGATAGGTATGTGTAAGGTCAACTATCTCCAAGACATACCTCTCCTCCTGGGTCTACAGATCCATATATCCCTTGTGTACAATTCCCACACAAGGCTCCTCTACCATATTAGGAATGCCACTGATATCCTCATGTGTCGTGGCTACCATAGGTGACTGAGAAGATGAAAAATGTGGCTCGCTCATAGGAAGCTCATCATCCTCCATACAAGACTTCCTGGAAGCCATGTCTACACCCATAGGTAGGTCATCCAAGCTCCTAATCTCATCATGTCTAAGTGCCAACACATATGAATCCTCACAAGTGCCACCACTATGTTGAAGTGTTGAATCCTCAACATTTCCTAATGGAGAAGATGAAGGACATGCGCTATCATCCTGTCCATCCAACTATCCCTCAAATGCGCAAGAGTCACTAGCCTCTGTCTCGGTCATCTGGTTGAGCTTGTAGTACATGGCTAGATTTTGTACCCAAGCTCTGGCAGTGCATTTGGACGATCCGTCAAAAGAAGGTATGGTGGGTTTACCAACTTTCCGGATGAAATCCATGTTATGCCCCTGTTGTTGTTTTTGTTCTCTTCTCTGAGGTTCTCTAGGATGATTCTTGACCCTAAGTCCACAGTACTCGACCAGTGTCATGTCATGATGGAAGTCATGGCCCAACGCTGCATACTCTCTCTTGTACTCTACAATGTCTTTCACCTGAGTGGGCAGCCTCTGTGCTAACGACTGATGTGTTGCTGCTGCTGGTGCCCTCTGAAAAATAGGGAACAGTGGTCTGGGAATCCTACTCGAAGATGCATATGTGTGAGTAGGTGATTGGGGTCTACTTCCCGCCCCTGAGTTCCCCTATGTTGTATGTGGGGCTTGTGTGCTCGGGGTGCCCACTATAACCAATCTATCAGCCACCTGTGCCAAGGACTAAGTCATGGCCCGCGGACTAGCTAACATATAGCTGATAACCTGCATGAAGGTTGCCTCTGGATCTATGGGGGCCTTACCACTGCCCTCTGGTCACTCATATCTGTCTCCCCACATCCTCTCTGCCTCACGCTCTGCCATTCTCTCGGCTTCCCTGTGTGCCTCTTCCTCTTTCTCAGAACCGGGAGGGAGAGGAGGAAAATCCGTATTCTTCACCCACATGCTCATGACCCTCTGTGTTACCCGTTGAACTCATCGACTTTAGTCACAGGCTGGCAGGACTAAAGCTCTGATACCACTGAAATATCCCCGATCCCGCTGATCGGGATATCTACTACAGATCTAGTGTTATGTCTCACAGATCTGATACACTGGGGGTTTCTGGATGCGTTTTATCTTCAGATCTGATACTCTGGGGGTTTCTGGATGCATTTCAGTTGTGTGTTTGAGATGTTTATGGTTATTGCATGCATGTTGTATATTTATGGTTTAAACAGTATATAGAGGATGCATGCGGAAATAAAGAACATCAACTACCCAATAATATGTATTATGCGACTCAAGCATGGAAATACAATAACATACTGGAAATATAGAGTATAGTCGTCAGTTAGATCTCATGGATCGTCATTGGAATACAAGCAAATAGCATAAAAATACCCGTGATCAGAAGATGAAGGCAAATCTGATGCATGCACGGATAGATCGGCAAAATAGGCGATTCCAGAGAAGTACAGTAACCGCTACAAGCTGGAAAACTCATCCGGAAGGTTAGACCCATCGGAATGAGCTGGAAATTGTCCCAATAGAAGTGCCCTGGCCTCTATACTGAAATGGATGAGTGTCGGATGTCAGATCTGGTCTTTGAGGCACTGGATCTCAACCCCTAGGGGGTTTGCGCACCTCCTGGGACACTGGATGCGCCCCAAATGATTCCACCAATGGAATCAGTTGCTATAGGACTCAAAACAATTGTCTCACCAAATGCGGAACTGGGTCAGAAGGGTTTCCCTGGATCTGTTATGATGCTCCGTCTGCAACCTCAAATGTCTTGCCGGAAGAGTTGCGCCCTAAATGGCTGGATGATGCGCCCTGCAAGATTCCACTATCAGAATTTGATGGAAAGTGGCTCAATCTAAGCGCCCTAGCTGGATCTCAACTGGGTCGGAAGGAAAATGCAATCTAAGCTCGGACCTCGTGTAGCTCCACAAACCCTCAATCTGACTTGCGCCCTCACTGGTTGAGTTGCGCACACTGCAACTGGATACCCCTGAATAACACGGTGAAATACTTTGATGGTATCTCCAATGGGCTAGGGTGTGTCTCTCAACACCGAAACCGAGCAATGGTGGTGGTTTCCTCCAGAAATCCACAAAATAGTAAAGTCGACTCTCTTCCTCCTCTGGGAACTCTCAATATCAAATCATAATAATGCATAATGAGGAATTAGGTCATTTACCCTTCATTTATAGCTTCCCGAAACCCTAATTCGTTGTTGACTTTTTCCCTCCAAGTGACTTTTACTTTATTTTATTATTCCTTGATTAAATCACTTAATTAATTAATTAATTGACCATTTTACCTCTAAAAATTGATTTAGCCATCCTTATGGCTTCTCCGGCCATTGAAAGTCACTTCTCATCATCTTAACCTGTAGTGCTCTTCTTCCCGATTCCGATGAGCTATTACACTAAGAGGTTTCTCCAAGTAATATGACCATTATGACCTTCTTAGTGAATTTAATTAAGGTATGACCCATAATAACTCAAAATTACGGAAATCGTCGGAATGCAACGGAACCAAAGCCAAGTTGTGCGGAATGGATCCTGATGATGAACGATGCAAGTCGGACCCAATAAAACTCCTCAATATCTCTCGAACTCTCTGTCACCCCTATCTGGCTACTCTAGCAGGCATAACACTCTGTAAAGTTATAATGTCCCAAAATGGGGACATTACATGAATTACTGAGTCTCTCCAAATCCCTTCATCAAGAGGTGGGGGATATTACAAAGGCGTTATTCACTTATCCCTCTTAGATTTGGCATGGTTCCATCCCTTTGTATGTATGGAGTTTGCTTTACAAATTCATGATCTTATGATTACCCGGGTTCAGTGCGCCATCATTTTAATAAGAGATTGAAGTAACTTTAGTTTTCATCTCGTTCGTTCTTGATGTGATTTACATTGGATTTTTATAAATTAGAATATATTGCACTTAAAAATGTGGCTACAAACAATACACATTCAGAGAGTCAAGTAGTTTTTGAGGACTTGTAAGTAATACTAATTCTTTCTGATTAGGTTTATAGAGAAAGTACAGCAAAACATTCCAGGAGAGGGAGTCAAACATCAGCTTGAGGTGTTATGCAGTGTATATGCATTATCATTGGTGCACAACGGTCGCGGAGATTTCCTCTCAACTGGTTTCCTTGATAGCAAACAATCAACGCTTGCAACTGATCAGCTACGCGCACTTTACTCACAGGTTTTTATACCCAATACTTCTTAAATGACTGGTTTACATACTCATTCCTGAGCATTTACTAGATATCTAGTCAAGTGTCCACTGTCTATACATGACTGCTTAAAACTGTTCACTCTAGCATTTCTATAACGATTTTGACAATGCCATTAAACATGTTATGCTCGGTTGTAGGTTCGTCCAAATGCCGTGGCTCTTGTAGATGCATTTAATCATACGCATCACTTTTTGGGATCTGTACTTGGAATTATCTTTATACAATGGAATGACATATCCATGGCTATATAAATTGGTTTGCCTTTATTTTTTATTTTTCCACTTGAATCAATGTACTTATTAACCTTATATTCTAAGTGTTTTAGTTAAAAATATGCTAAAAATATATAAGAGATTTTATGTCTTCAAATCAATAAAATTTATCTTTTATTTGGCTTCATTTTGAAGTGAGGGGTAATTTTAATGAAATTCTTGGTTTCAAAGTTAGGGAAATGGGAGAAATATATGTATAACATCCCTTGAGATGGATTAATGCCAACTTTGATGTTAGTATTAGTTCGTGACATTAAATGTTTGTCTTATATTTATCCTAAGTTTTTTGAAACATATGTTGTTTTCTCTTGAGGCACCATATGGTGTGCATGCAAGGATCCCCCTGTAAAAGTTTTGTATTGAGTCACCGTGTGGTGTTCAGTCCTTCAATACGGTAACACGAACAACTCATACCTTGTTTTTCACCACCTCTGGCTCACGTGAAGGAAGAAGTCGGGTTGGTGTGCTACCTTCTTCGCGTAAGGCTCATGCTTGGGGTGACCTCCCATTCTCTTATCATGTTACTAAGATGATCGAACTGTGTGGTCAAGTCCCTTCTTTCCATCCATCAGCTAGTGTGTTGCCTTCTTCTACTCTCTTGAAAAAATGCACATTTTTAAAAGGTACGTTTCTTCACATTGTATAGAAACCCGAAATGTTTCTGCACCACAATCCTTTGATTAGTTAATTTTCGAACACAAAAAACAAATTATATAAGTTTACTAAAGTATATATGAGAGGAGAAACTTAATACCCAATGTAGAGCAAGGATATAGGCCACTTGGTTGTCCATTTATGGTGAAGTCATTGGGTACATTAGGCACACCACGTGTGAGGATTGCTTCATCTATAAAGACGATGGAGTTTTTGTTCCACCATTCTCCCATCCATGCAGTGGAAGGACAACAAATAGCAAGTGAGATAAATCAAGAAGAAGAAAAATGTGATGGGGATGAAATTTGTTTATTCAATGAAACTTTCAACATTTTCATCGACATGATTTGAAGAAATAAATTCAAATCAGAAGAAATTGTTTGGAAAAGAACCTGAACCGACTTAAAACCCAACTCCTCTATAGATGAATTCCTCCTCCCCCCCCACCTCTAGCTATTTAAGTTTGAGTTTATAATTCCTATTTATTCTTTGCCTCTACCTTTCTGATTCAACTGAACCAACTTAAACTTGGCTTCTGTATAGATACAAATGGAGTGGAGAACGATATGGATTCCCTACACCCAACAGTTTAATTTATATTTTTGAAGTTCTATTATTTTTAATTGTTTTTTTAAATTGTTTTTTTGGTAATTCGCTACAATAGTTATGGTATTCTTATCTAATCTATAAGCTCGATTGAAACACATTTTATTTCATTTCAAGGAGAGAATATGTTGGAGAACAAAACAAACGTTAGCTCCTCCTAAAATTCCAATGCCATCAATTTCACTTGCAAGGATTTGGCTTATGTTAGGGTTTTTAAAAATCTAATATACACTAACCTTTGCATACCATAATATAGTAAATTTGTAAAGAAAATTAAGAAAATGTTGAAAACTTTATTTTTCTAATTATAGCAATTGAATAGAATAGAATGTCTCTACCCAAGTGTATACCCGTCTTCCTTGTATTATTGATTAATACATTTTTAAAGTTGCACTTTCGATTTGTGTAAACAATGAATGAATCAATGTCAAACACTACTTGTAGATTTTATAGATATATCAATAGCAATGTCAATTGCATCTCAACTGCATTAAAACCAATCAATCTTCTATTGCAACAAATGTTTTTTCATATGCATCAAATTAAACCAAATATATCATATTTCAATTCTAGGAGTATGGGAAGAAGGTAAAGTATCTTGAAAATATATTCTCTATTTAAATTGCTCTCTGTGAGATCATATTACATTCTGTGTAAGTTACTCTGTGATCGTATTATTAGGGCATGTATGAATTAATTCTTTTTTTTTTATAGAAGATGTAAGGGTCTTTTTTTTAAATCTTTTTTTAAAGCTATTTTGTTGAGAAGCTCGGAAGAATGAAAGGTGTTCACTATTACGAATGATTATTTAATATAATTTTATGACCTATACTCTTTCATTTTTCCTTGATCTAACCCTTGACCTACCCATAGCAATTAATCAATTAACCAAAAGCTTGGAAATCCTGCGACCTCATTCTAAACTTCCTTCTTCAATGCACAAGATAGTATGTTAAAAAATGGACTTGAAAAATAGATCTAGAGTATTCATGAACAAATGGTGCATACTTAGTCATAGTTACTTAAAAAGAACAATAAAATTTAGTTCTCCATCAATAGTTTTTTACAAAGGTGGATTTCAATTCAACATCTATGCATGCACTTACATAGAAGCAAGGAAGACCCTTAGGCATGCCATGGAGCTCATTGTCTCCTACGAGGACCAAATTCTCATGCTAGTACTCGTCGTCCACTACGAGGACCAAATTATCGTGCCAAGTGGGGTTTACTCGAAGGCATTTCTACCAGGCAACATTAATGAGGCACATGGTTGAAGTGTGATATTTTGTAAGACAACGTTTTGGCACCTCGTCTCATTAATCAGCATGTAGTTTCACTATAATATTTGTGTGTAAACCATGCGGGTTACGCATTGACTTTACTTGCCTTCATAATACATGTAGAACTTTTTTCCAACAGAAAATTACTCATTATATTGATATAAAATTGTGATAAAAAGGAAACATTGTTTGTCGTAGACATGGCTTTCAAGAATCATGCCAAATAACTACCACTGTCCCAGAAGAAACTAAAATGATAACAAAAAAAGGATAGCCAACACACAGGATACCGAGGGAGATACCTCCCTAAGGAGAAAGAAATTAATCTTTTTCCAATATCTTTCCACAATATAACAACAAAAAAGCTATTATTTTCTACAAAAAAAATGAGCTCTAGAGATTTGTAAATTCTATTCCAGGAAAGACTAATAGCTACGAATCAGATCTAATATAGATTAAGAAACAGAGTAGGATCCTCTTTTCCTTCTACCCACTTGTTATATGTGATTTTTCTTTCTTGTTGTTGGAGTGCCTTCTTTGATAGTAAGTTTGCCTCCCTATTTAATTCTCGGTATATATGAGAGAAGTTGATTTCTCTGTAAGTTTTGATGAGGTCTTCGATTCTATCCTTCCAGCAATCTAAAGCAAAGACTTGCAAATTTCCTTTATAATTTAACTAGTCAATTACTATTCTTGAATCTTCCAATACCTGGATGTCTGTAATATCCAGCCTAGTTGCCAACATCAAAGTTGCCCAGACCCCTAGTAATTCTTCCCTGGTATTTGTGCCCGCTCCACAATTAAAGGTCCATTTATAAACAGTTTGATCAATGGTCCTAATCACCCCCTTGCACCACTCAGCTAGACATTTGGGTGTGTTGCTCCATCAAACCATCCCACTGTAGCCCCAGTTTGTAGAGGTGGTAGATTAGACCGGACAGAGGGCACATTCTAAATAACTAATGATCTATTAAAAGATCCAAGGGACTTGAAAACTATATAATAGATAGAAGGAAATACATTCTCAAATATGACCCTATTATGTTCCAACCAAATATAAGGAGGGCAATGTAGTGTACTCGGGATTCTGATTTAACCACTTCCCATAACATTCAGTTAATGTACTTCCCTCCCAGTGTTTCATTATGTTTATCCTCCTTCGAGTTTTGTACCAAACCTGTTGTATAAATATGCAATTGATCAATAGATCATTTACAGTCTTTGATTCCTTTTTACAAAGAAGACATATGCCAGGCCCTTCCCATCCTTTTGATTGTAAATTATCCCAAGTTAATATTTTGTTTTCCACTGATAATCAAATAAAGAGTTTTATTTTGAGAACTAAATCCCATTTCCAACATGAACTCCTCCATCCACCAACTGACTGCTTCCATTTTGTAGAAGCTAAAGCATCATAGACATTTTTGACATAAAGAAGGCCTGACTTGTCTCCCCCAATCCACTTTAGCTCGTCTAGTCTATCATGTAATTGGACCCCTGAGCCAATTAATGCTTTGCAGAATAAAACACATTCATTTTCCACTTCTCCGGAGAGTCCCAATTTGTCACTCTCTTTCCACTGGGAGGAGATAAATCCTTGCCGATTAATTCCTCTGCCCTGATAAAGAAGAGCTATGTTTTTTTTGTTTTAATGAATATAGGAGTTCTTGTGAAAGAAAATAAGTAGTCCCCAATACCATAATCATATATCTACCAATATAAACAGAATGCTTCGACCCGGAACTCCAACTCAACCAATGAGTGATAAGATGAACGGATTTTAATATATTTTTCCAGGTGTGCGAAGTTGAAGTCAAGTGGAAAGTTGTCGATCTGAGCCAAGTTGCTACCGATCAGTAGGGAAGATATTTATCTTTTATGACTCTATGCCAGATTCCTTCCTTCATTAAAACATGCCATAATTATTTTCCGAAAGTGCTCTATTAAAAATATGAATGTTTGGGGTTCCCCACCCTCTAAAATACTTTGGTTTTACAAGTTTCTCCCATCTACAAAGATGGAGATGATTTTTTTCACTGCAACCCTTCCAAAGGAAGCTGAACATTGATTTTCTAATCTTGTTGAGGACAAAGACCAAAATAACCACCAAGGACATCCAATAAACCGGTTGACTTTCAAGCACAAATTTTATAAGAATAAAGTGACCTCCCAGAGACAACCAACTATTACACCAATGACCAATTTTTCTTTCAATTTTTGCCAGTAACCACCTCCAATCTTCAGCCTTGTACATTCTATATTTGAGATAATAACCAAGATATTTGAATCCTTCAGATAGGTCTGCAAAATTGTAAGGAAACACTTCTTTGAATTTTTCTAACTCCTCCCTTTGAATACCAACATAATGAAAAGTGGACTTTGTCAAATTTACCAGCAAACCCAACGCTCTACAGAAAACTTTTAAAATATTATCAATCTCATGCCATTCCTATAGTGAAGCCCTAGTCATAATTAATACGTCATCCACAAATAGAAGATGGAGGATCCTTACTATTCTGGAGACCTTCACTTTGGCATTTCTTTAGCGGAAGACTAAAACCCTCCATAACTAAGATGAAAAGAAAAGGGGATAAAGGACAACCTTGTCTCAATCCTCTACCACTATGGAAAAAATAAGTAGTCTCCCCATTTAGCAGAACTGCAAAAGTCGAAGTACTTACACAACTCATTATCCAATTGGTAGTATGTAGACCAAAACCTGTTTGGATTAAGATCATTCTTAAATAATCCCAGTTAATACAATCATAAGCCTTCTTTAGATCAAGCTTGAAAACCAAAGCCTTCATTTTTTTCAACTTTATGATATGCAAGCATTCCTGGGCCATTCCAATGGCATCCTGAATATGTCTTCCTTTTAGAAACCCAAACTACTCTTCAAACATAGATCGAGAGAGAATAGGTTTAATCTTATTTGCAATCATTTTTGCTATAATATTATAACACGGGTTACATAAGGATATTGGTCTAAAATCATCAAAGGAAGAAGGTTTATTGACTTTTGGTATGCGGGCCAAAAAATTTGAATTTAAGGCTCTTACCACTTCTCCTCTATTCCTGGAATCCTCAACCACCTCCAGCAATTCATCCCCTACCAAGTCAAAGAAGTATATGAAGAACTCGACCGTCCAACCATCAAGTCCTAGACTTTTATCTTTTGCAAATAATTTTAACACCTCTCATAACTCCTCCTTTGTACAGGGTATTTCAAGAAGCACAATGTCCTCCTCATTGACCAAACGAGGGAAAATTCTAGCTGAAAAAACCTGATCGTTTATAGAAGCGTGACACCGCTCCTAAAAATGTTTTTATAATATATTCTTGTCTCTGTTTTAAGTGCCTCTTGTCTAAAATGGACCTTCCCAGTTTCATCAATAATTTCCCAAATATGTTTGTGATTCCTTCTAAAACTAGCAAATTGATGGAAGAATTTTGTGCTTTGATCGCCACTTTTAATCCAAAGCGCTCTACTCCTCTGTCTCCATAGTTCCTCTTCTGCCACCAGTAATTTATTTATTTCTTCCTCTAATACTTTTATGTGACTTTCTTTTGCTAAACTTTGTCCTCCCCCAGAAATCACCTATAATGAGGCTTCAAGGTCTTCCTCCAGCTTTTCTAACTTTGATAATTTCTGCAATCTTTGTTGTTTTTCCCATAATTTGATTCTAATTTTTAAGTATTTCAATTTCCACACTAATCTTCGTTGAACCCCAACCTCTTGTAGAATTTTTTGATCCTACCAGACTTCATGAACAATTTGTGTGAATTCAACTTCTCTTAACCACAATGAGTTTAATTTAAAAGGATAAGCATTAAAAAGTAAAACGTGAAATTGAAATCAAATTGTATTTTTACTTTTTAACTATTTACCGAGTCAAATTTGATTCAAGATAATTGTTATTTTTATTTTCTCATAATACTCTTTAGTATAAATAATAGTAAAAATCCATATTTATTTTTTTTAGATAAAACCATTAAAAGGTATCTTAATTATCTAATATGTTTCACTCAATTTTAATATAACATTGCAACATTGTCTTATCCTCATTAAAATAATTTTTATTTAAATAAAATAAAATCATCTATCCAAAATTTACTAATTTGTCATAACATAACATATGTAATTTTATAATAAAAAGATCAGTAAAAATTGCAAAAAAAAGAAATAAAATTATACTAATTAACTATTCAAACATAAGATTTCCTTTTCTAATAATTTTTATAAGTAAAACTATATAGAGAATATTGATTTTACCAGTAACAAGCCAAATCAAGTTATGGACAAGATATAACCTTTAGCTTAAAATTTGGGTGCACAACACCTTGAATGTGACAAAAGGACATTATGCTCAAGATTTTTTTGAATACTTGCCACCTTTATATGTGACATATGGTCTTATTAGTTAATACTAGGAACTAATTACTCAAAAGCAACGTAGGGACTTGATACTTTGCAACTTCTCTTGTCAATCATGAAGAAACACTACAAAGAAGCACTTGTTAATAAGGTATAATTCGTTAGTTGAAATTTTGCAGCTTACCTTGTTAAACATGAAAACGCTACAAAGAAGCACTTGTTTGCAGCTTACCTTGTTAAACATGAAAACGCTACAAAGAAGCACTTGTTAAGAAGGCATAATTTATTAGTTGAAAGTTTATGTTATAAATTTCCATTTATATTAAGTTTATAAGCACTTATTAAGAAGATATAGTCAATTAGTTGAAAGTTCATGTTGTAAATTATAAATTAAGTATGTATATAAAGTCTGCTCTTTAACATATTTCAATTCAAAAATTCAAAATGGAGTGGTAATTATTAGTTATACTATATCATTGTATTTGAAATTAATTTTGGTTTAGTGGATTTTAATAATATTTAAAAAATTAAAAATTATTTATATTATTTATGTAATTAAATGATTTAGAGATTGAAAAAATCACTTTTTATTTTTATCTTTATAGGTTAATAGGTTATGGACATCATTATTATTATAAATGTTTTGAAAATCAAATTTAATATTTAAGTAGGCAAGGTTATTCCAAGATAGTTTTTTTCATCTTTTATTTTATTAGTTTTACAAATTTTACTTTTTCTTTCATGTCAAGATGTTTTAGGTTTTACTTTATTTTATTAGTTTTTTTTAGTAAACCACATTTTTCTTATTCTCTATCTTAGTGCCCCTCCATATTTTCTTTTTAAATTTAGTTATAATAGTGTTTTTAATTGTATGGATATTTTGAAGGGCAACCTCCTCCACTATCCCTAGTGGTGAAGCCAAGAAATGATATTTCTAGTCCAACCTATTTTGAGCCATCTATACCCCTATGTATGCATTTTTCTTGATCACATGCATTATATGTTTGAATCACAATTCATGTATTTTTATGAATGATGTGATATTTTTTCTCTTCCTCTTATTTATTTTTTATTTATTTTAACAATAATGGTTAAGTTTTGTATTAAAAGAGGGTTGTTGGTGATTAGCTTAATGATACATAATAATAAAAAGTATGGTGGCAACCTATTTATTAAAATGTCCACAAAAAAATGGTGCCCAAAATTTGTTGTATCCAATCTTCCCAAACCCTAGCCCTATGTACTTGGCAATTATATTGCCAAACATAGTATTTTAACCAAAAAAATGATTAATAAAACATGGAAAATAAAAAAGTTTTCATAATATTTGGCATGTTAGGGGATTCTTCTTGGTAGCTAACCTAAAACTTTAGTTCATGCTTAATTGGGCACATGTCTATATCATTTGAGTCCATTGTATTGTGCTCTTTTGCAATAGATTCTTTGGGTGGCTTGACTAGGCAATGGTGCTCTAAAACCTCCTCCTTTATCCAACTTGGACCAAAACGAGGAGAGGTCCCATCAAAAATATTGGGTGAAGGATTATAATTCTGCATGGACATTGTTGGAATTTGAAAAACAAATGAGCACAAGGAGTCCAATCTCATTTTCAGCTCATGTTTCCCCTTATGATTGTACATAAAATCAACTAGCCCCTTCTCTTGTTCTCTAAATGTAGGCATTTGAAGGGTAGACTTGATTTTAAATTGATCCCAAACTTGAGTTTCCATCGTGGTCTTCTATCTCCATTCCTCTTGACATTGCATCCACTTCCTAGAATAATTTTCCAATTCACATCATGCCTTTGAAACCTAGTGCTCACAACTCCTTACCCCTCTCCTAACATCATCTAATTCACACAAAACACAATCATATCTAAAGCCAACTTATTTGGGATGTTGGATGCATTTATTGAAATTTCATGTAAATATGTAATTGGTTACAATAGATATGTCTAAATTGTTAGAGATATTATCATAATTCCTTCTAGCATAGTAATTAGACATAATGGCACTTATTATGAGGTTGGTCAACATCATAGTGATGTCACCACCATAGAATGAGGTTTCATAAAATTTAAAGAAACCTATATCCAATAAGATTTAATCGTCACTAGGATATTATTGTCATCTAGCGGTATCCTAGGGAAGGTTCACTCGACCCTTTCTCCAATATAGTATTCTCATGGAGGGAGGAGTAGAGAGAAGGGTTGATTGACCTTTCCTCAAAGATGGTATTCATGTCATGTTTAATCTATTGGAAGGGTCGGCTGACCCTTCCTCGAGAATATTCTTTGCATAAGGGGGATCTTGAGGAAGGATTGGTTGACCCTTCCTTTAGCATAGAATTCTCATGGAGGGGGGGAATGGAGAAGGGTTGACTAACCCTTCATTAATAATGATAATCTTGTCCTGAGTATCTAGTGGAAGGATTGATTGACCTTTATTCAAGCATAGTATTCTTGGAGGGGGAGCATGGAGAAGGGTCAACAGAGCCTTATTGAAGGACGATATTCATGTCGAGGGGTAGCTAGTGGAAGGGTCAATTGACCCCTCCTATAGAAGATATTTTTCATAAGGGAGGTCCCAAGGAAGGAACAACTAACCCTTCCTCCTACATTGTATTCCCATGGAGGGGGACCATGGATAAGGGTCAGCCAAACCTTCCTCAAGAAAAAATTTCACATAATCGAGATCTCTAGGAAGGGTCAATCGACCCTTCCTCCAAATACGTATTTTCATGTAGGGGGAGCACCAAGAAGGTTCAGTTGAACCTTTCTCAAGGATGGTATTTTTGTTACAATTTATTTGTGTCCAATGGAAGGGTTGGCCAACCCTTCTTCAAGCATAGTATTCTCATGGAGTGGGAACATGGAGAAGGATCAACTAACCCTTCCTAAAGTATGGTATTCATTGAAGGGTCAATTGACCCTTCCTCTAAAAATATTTTTTCATAAGGGGGATCCTAGGGAAGGATTGACTTTCCCATCCTTTTGCATTATATTCTCATGGAGGGGGACCATAGAGAAGGGTTGGTCAACTCTTCCTCGAGAAAAAATTTCGCATAATCAAGATCCTAGGGAAGGGTTAACCAACCCTTCCTTTATAATGTTATTCTCACGGAGGGTAAACATGGAGAAGGATTGGTTGACCCTTCCTCAAGGATGGTATTCATGTTGTGGGGTATCCAATGGAAGTGTTGGTCGACCTTTCCTTAAGAAAAAATTTCACATAAGGGGGATCCTAGGGATGGATCATCTGACCCTTCCTCCAACATAGTATTATCTGCTAATGTTTATGCCATTATTATAGTTCTTTGCATTTCAATAGATAACAGCAACATAAGAACAAGATCATTGAGAAATACACATTCACAAGAGACACAGCATTTATCCTGGGAAACCCTCTAGGGGAAGAAAACCCAGCAAAACTTCCTTAATATAGATGGCCAATACAATGCCAAGAGATCTCTATGCTAAAACAGAAAGTCCTCTCCAAGATATGTGCCACTCTCTCTCTCCTTTGCCGATAACAGATCAGAACTTGTCTCTCAAACTAAGCAAGTGAGTTGTGATCAAATGAGGTGCTAGCCTCCTTTATTTATACAATTTCTGGCACGTGTGAAGTGTCTCTTCACTGGCAAGGCCGACTTCTCAATCTGGGTGGGTAAACCCACCTTTATTATATTTCTGGGTCTCTTAATTAACTCTTGGGGCCGACTTCTTATTCTACCTATTACAATTGTCTTTTGACCAATCCGCAAAACGATATTTGGTCCTATTACAATATCCGACATGATCAATCCACAATGGGGATTGATCCTATGAATAAAATATAAATAATAATAAGAATACTCTTTGCAGTTACATTATTTCAACACTCCCCCTTAACAAGAAGGGTATTCTTCAGCAGCATCATGCGAGAGAAAGAGGACAGCATCATCAACAACATCAGGTAGGAGGACAGCATCATCAATATCATCTTGGCTGGCGTATCTATAAATCATCGGAAGTTTTCTTCATCGGTAGCATCGTCATTCTCGAAAGAATGCCATCATCATTTGCATCAATATGTATCAGTATAAAAAATGATACCTCATCACAGCACTA
>ML780593.1:373658-420911 GCA_009831015.1 Picea engelmannii
AAACGTTTTCATGTAAGGGGGGTCCTGGGGAAGGGTTGGTAGAACCTTCCTCCGGCATAGTATTCTCATAGAGGGGAAGAATGTAGAAGGGTTTTCCTACCCTTCCTCAAAGATAGTATTCAAATAATAGGTTATCCATTGGAAATATCTATCAACCCTTCTCAAGAAAAGTTTTCACATAAGGGGGATCCCAAGGAAGGGTTGGCCAACCCTTCCCCTATAATAGTATTCTCATGTGGGGTGATCATAAAGAAAGGATGACCCACCCTTCATCAAGGATGGTATTTTTATCATGACATATCAAGTGGAAGGATTAAATAACCCTTCCTCAAGAAAAGTTTTCAAATAATGGGATCTCAAGGAAGATTTGTCCAACCCTTCCTCCATCATATTATTCTCATGGAGGGACTACACAAAGAAGGGTCAATCAACCCTTCCTCAATTATGGTGTTCTAATCACGTAGTATCTAGTGGAAGGGTTTTTTACCATTCTTCAAGCATGGTATTCTCATGGAGAAGGGTTGGCCAACCCTTCCTGAAGGATGGTATTCACATCTAGGAGTATCCAATGGAAGTGTCAGTTGACCCTTCCTTAAGCGAAGTTTTGAATAAGGGAGTACCATAGAAGTGTTATCCCACCCATACTCTAGAATAGTATTCAAGTGTGGGGGAACACGGAGAAGATTTGGTTGACCATTACTCAATGATGGTATTCACTGTAGAAATTTAATGACAAAATCAACAAGTACTAAGTTCTTTCATACACTTAGCAACCTAGATATAATTGTCTTAAATGAACTCTAAAATGTATAAGACCACACTCAGAAAATACCATAAGTAGAAATACACATTTCCAAGCACTTTAGCAATGGAATAAACACAATGAACAACAATCATTCAACTCAAAAATACTCAAAAATTTAGGCAATGCCAGGGAAAACCTCAATGTGGGGAAACCCAATGAGAGAGAGAGATTTTATTAACTTCATGAAAGATATATCAACAACAACAATACAATTTCCAGCAAGAGAAATCCACTTACATCAGACAAAAACTGCCCCCAAATATTACGTCTTGGAAAATGTGCCAAATCGGTGATGTTGTATGGCCTACCCAGAAAATAGCACCTTGGAAAATGTGACCATAGGTTGTTGTACAGCCTTGTTGCAGCAATAAAAACCCTCCAACAGTCTCGAAATTTGTGCCACTTTGCCTCGATTTACATGCCCTCTTTCCCTTGTTGTATGGACTGTACGGATTCATACATTACAACATTTCTAACAACAGTTAGTTACAACACTCTCACATTGAATTATTCCCTCGGGATTTTTGCCCAATCTCTCTTGGGAAATGTGCCCTCCTTTCTACCCTCACTTTCCTCTCTCAAGATATCTCAAAAATATCTCTCAATCTCATTTTCATTGTGTCTTGCACACTACCCAATGCATTCTCTTATAATCTGAAAGTGACCCTTCACCTTCTCCAACCCTAGATCTAATGGCCAAGATCTAATCTTGCCTTTACAAGATCAAGGGTCATGATTCATTCCCTCCAAAATAAATCACTTTAAAATATTAAAGTACATTTTCACTTTATAGCATAAGTGCACTTTATGAGATAAAGTCACTTTAATATTAGAAGGTGCACTTTATTAAAAAGACACTTTAATAAAAGAACCACTTTATCACAACTTTATAAAAACCCATTAAAAAGCCAAGTGTCTAGTAGTGTAGGTACAAGGTTACTTTTGCATACAAGACACACATGCAGAGTACCTCCCGAGCTAAAAAGCTAACAACCCTTGGAAGGGTTGGTAGACCCTTCCTCCAACATAGTATTCTCATAAATGGGGAGAATGTATAAGGGTTTTCCTACCCTTCCTCAAAGATGGTACTCAAATAATAGGTTATCCATTGGAAATATCTATCAACCCTTCTCAAGCAAAGTTTTCACATAAGGGGGATCCCAAGGAAGGGTTGGCCAACCCTTCCCCTATAATAGTATTCTCAGGTAGGGTGATCATAAAGAAAGGTTGACCCACCCTTCATCAAGGATGGTATTTGTATCATGACATATCAAGTGGAAGGATTAAATAACCCTTCCTCAAGAAAAGTTTTCAAATAATGGGATCCCAAGGAAGATTTGTCCAACCCTTCCTCCATCATATTATTCTCATGGAGGGACAACACAAAGAAGGGTCAATCAACCCTTCCTCAATTATGGTATTCTCATCACATAGTATCCAATGGAAGAGTTGATGACCATTCTTCAAGCATGGTATTCTCATGGAGAAGGGTTGGCCAACCCTTCCAGAAGGATGGTATTCGCATATAGGAGTATCCAATTGAAGTGTCAGTTGACCCTTCTTTAAGCGAAGTTTTGAATAAGGGGGTCCCATAGAAGTGTCATCCCATCCTTCCTCTAGAATAGTATTCAAGTGTGGGGGAACATAGGGAATACTTGGTTGACCCTTCCTCAATGATGATATTCACATCATAGGTTATGCAGTGGAAGTTGCAGTTGACCCTTCTACAAGCATAGTATTCTCATAGATGGGGAGCATGGAGAAGGGTTAGCCAACCCTTCCTAAAGGGTGAGATTTGTGTTAAGGGTTATCCAATGGAAAAGGTGGTCAAACCTTCCTCAAGTAAATTTTTTCACGTAAGGGGGATCCTTGGGAAGAGTCGATAGAACCTTCCTCCATCATAGTATTCTCATAGAGGAGGGGCATGGAGAAGTGTTAGTCAATCATTCCTCAAGGATGGAATTTTTTTTATGGAGTATCCATTTCAAGGTTCAATCAACCCTTCCTCAAGAAAAGCATTCTCAAGGAGAGGTACATGATGGAGAACTGTTGTCCAGCCCTTCTTGAAGGATGGTATTCACATTGGGGGGTGTCCATTGGAAGGGTCATCCTACCCTTATTTGACCAAAATTTTCAAATAATGGGGATCCTAAAGAAGTTTAGGCCAACCCTTCCTCCAACATATTATTTTCATGGACGGGTAGCATAGAGAAGTGTCGGTTATCCCTTCCTCAATTATGTATTCTCATTGAGAGGGAGCATAGAGAAGGGTCGGTCAACCATTCCTAAAGGATGGTATTGAATTCATAGGGTATCCAATGGAAGGGATGTTCAACCATTCTTTAAGATTTTTTTTTGGATCGAGGAGATCCTAGATAAGGGTCAACTGACCCTTCCTCCAACAAAGTATTCTTATGGAGGGGTTCCATAGGGAAGGGTTGATCGACCCTTTTTGAAATAGGGTATTCACATTGAATTTTATCTAGTGGAAGGGTATGAACCAACCATTCCACAAATATGGTATTGGAATTGTGGTGTATATTGTAGAAGGGTCGATCAACGCTTCCTTAAGAAAATATTTTGCATAAGAAAAATATCGTGGAAGGGTCAGACAACCCTTCCTTCAGCGTAGTATTCTCATCAAGGAGGACCATAGAGATGGGTCAACTAACCCTTTCTTGATGTTGGTACTTACATCGCAGGGTATATAGTGGAAATTTCAGTTGATCCTTCTTCAAGCATAGTTTTCACATAAGGGATATCCTAAAGAAGGGTTGGACAACCCTTCCTCAATGATGGTATTCTAATAGAGGGGGAGCATGGAAAATGGTCAATTGGCTCTTATTCAAGCATATATTTTACATAATTAAGATCTCATGGAAGGGTATTTCAACCCTTCCTCTAGCAAAGTATTCTCATGAAGGGGGAGCATGGAGAAGGTTCAACTAATGATTCATTAAGGATTGTATTCTCATGGAAGTGAAGCACAAAGAAGGGTTAGTCGACTCTTTCTCAAGGATGGTATTCAAGTATTGGGGTATCAACTAAAAGGGTTGGCTAACCATTCCTAAAGAAAAGTTTTCATGTAATGGGTCCCCAGGGAAGGGTTGATCGACTCTTCCTCGAACATAATATTCTCATGGAGATTGTGCATGCAGAGGGGTCAATTGACCATTTCTCAAAGTTGGTATCCGCATCATGATTTATCCAATGGAATTTTCAACTAACCTTTTTGTATGCATCATTTTCTACTATTGGAGGACCCCATGGAATTGTTAATTGACCCTCCCTCAAGCATAGTAATTTCATCTAGGAGATACCAGAGAAGGATCGATCTACCCTTCTTACAACATAGTATTTCCATCTAGGGAAAGCAAGAAGAAAGGTATGGTAATTCTTTCTCAAGCATAGAATTCTCGTCTAGGGGATCATGGGGAAGGGTCAACCAATTGTTCCTCCAACATGATAATAATGTGGAGGACTAGATCACAAGGAAGGGTTGACAAACCCTTTTTCGAGGATTATTCCTTCCCAAAATTGTATAATATTTCAGTTGCATATTATATCATTTTATTTCAATTATATATAAGATTTTATATTTCACTTGAAATTTTTTTATATCATTTATTTCTTTAACAAAATATGTTTAGTTAACTATAGGTAAGTTTCAACTAACCCTCATGGAGGTTGTGCATCCAGAGGGATCAATCGACCCTTTCTCAAAGTTGGTACTCGCATCATGATTTATGCAATGGAAGTTTCAACCAACCCTTTTTCATGCATCATTTTATACTATTGGAGGACTCCATGGAAGCGTTAATTGACCCTCCCTCAAGCATAAAAATTTCATCTAGGAGAGCCTAGAGAAGGATCAGTTGACCCTTCTTACAACATAGTATTTCCATTGAGGGCATGCACAAAGAAATGTATTTTAATCCTTTCTCAGGCATAGAATTCTCATCTAAGGGGTCATGGGGAAGGGTCAACCAATTGTTCCTCCAACATGATAATAATGTGGAGGAGATCATGGGGAAGGGTTGACGAACACTTTTTCTAGGATTATTCCTTCCCAAAGTTGTATAATATTTCAGTTGCATATTATATCATTTCATTTAACTTATATAAGATTTTATGTTTCACTTGAAAAAAAATGTATCATTTTATTTCTTTAACAAAATATGTTTTGTTAACTATAGGTAAGAAAAATTCAACACTTGTCACTCTTACCCAATTCAAAGAGATTCTATTTATTCAAGAATAACTAAACATACTATAGGAGAATTTCCAAATGAATGGTATGTTGAGTTAGCCAAACCATTCAATCTCCACCCAGATTTATATATTTATGAAGTGAAAGAAGTGACAAGCATTGTTTTTATTGGCATGGTCATGTCTACAGATGTGATCAACGAAGACATATTGTGTGTCCAAATAAGGAAAGTGATTTGAAAAATGGTATTATAGTAGTTTTTTTAAAAATGTTTGTGAGAAAAAAAACATATTCTATATTACATTAGATGAATATAATGAATATGCTCACAAATAATCATCATGAAAATAATCTAACATTCCTTAGAAGAGATTGTATCAGAGATTTAGAAAAAGGAGATTAGTAAATTAGCTTTCAAATATTTGAAAGAAAGTCCTTCAAATGTGAATCATGCAGAAGGCCTTTAGAAGCTATGCAAAATCAGAAGGCAACCCAAAGGAACATATCAAACAATTTTTATTTAATAAGCAAGTTTTTTCTATTGATATCAATAGATGTTTTTAGCACCTTTTAATTTGCAATATTGGAAAGTGAATGAGGAAGGAGTGGCAAAGCTCGTTTTATCATTTTCACAAACTTTACAACAACACTCAAACAAAATATCATTTTGCCTTTTGAACATGAGACAAAACTTCCCTATGAATCTAAATCTGAAGATGAAGTTGAAATGAAAGCCTTACACTTCTACATCTTGGATGGGGGACATACTATTTCCACTCAAAAAAATAAAAATGATAAATGTGAATAAATTCATTCCAAATTTTGTTACCATAAAGCTTGTTTCCTTAATTTTGGTGTTCCACGGAGAATTATTATGAAATTATGCAAACAAAAAAATATTTCCAACAAGTATTATGCTAACACTCCCTTCATTGATCAAGTCACGAAAGAAAGGTAGAAATGGATATATAGTGATAGGCCAAGTTGTCTAGGGAAGCGACACATTGGCTCAGAAAAGTGGAAGGTATAAATTTTATTTTCTTAGAACCATTTTCCATCGTTATCTAATTTGATGTATAATTTTAATTTGTTTCTTACTCTTCAAATGTATTGGTTTGTAAAATTTTCAAAATGAATGTATTGATGTTTTTGATGTTTCGAGCAAGGGCAGATTGAAATATAAGGTGACTCATGTGTTGATATCAAATGATTTATGGAATAAATGGTGGATTTTGTTTGAACTTTATAAAAATGGTTCATTGGCATGGTGACCTAAGAGCATCAATCGATATGACTTTGTTCAGAATAAAACAAAATGATATGGCTTTAATGTTTTTAGACCATTGCATGACATGGATGAAGTAGAATTGCACATTGTAGCATACAAAATAATGGATGAATTTGTTTGGCTAAGTAAAATAGTTGACTATGGTGTTCATGCAAAAACTTTAGCACAATATTGTAGGCAAATCAAAGATGAAATAACTACAAAAAATATGATTTTTGAATATTTCAAAGTTTAGAATAATGAATTATATACTTCTCAACATGTCTCTAATAGAAATCCAATTGAAGTCTACAAAATTTCTAGAAATCATTTTGTAAAACTATGTATTGTTCTATGTGTGCAGAATCAAGGAAAATCTCTAGGGAAGAAGAGGAAGAGGAGACTAAATTTCCTAGAGCTATTGAAAACATTTTGGACATATATATTAAGAAAAAGAAGATTTGTGTGATAGTGGACTCTAAGAAAAATATATCACTCTTTGTTTGACGATGTTGTCATCCATCATCATTACACAAAACACTGATCAGCGTCATATCACTTCAACCTCTCTTATATGAGCTTGTCATTTTTCATATCATTAACTAATTGTGTTTATGTGTGGATGAAAACTAATGTCTTGGAATTATTATTTTTCCTCAATTCAAATGCAGAAACTTGCACCTGCATTTTCCTAATTGATGTCAATGTATCACATATGGTCAATAAATCATTCTCCAATTCTCTAAGAGATCAAAGGGAATTATAAAAGGGTACCCATTCTATGATGTTTATAGAAACTATTCAAAGGATTTCTACAAAGCTTTCTTTGTTTTATAGTGTTGGAGAATTGCAATGGAAGGGGAAAATGTCTCTATTGTTCGTATGGATATAGCTTGGCATGACGAAAATATACCACTTTTTCATCTACCAATGTTTAGAGATTTGAGTTTGGATTCGAGAAATTGTGTGTTTGCAAAAGAAAGGATCCTAAATTTTTAAGATCACATAGTAGACACATTTACCTCACCTAATGGCATGCTTATTTCATTATATGCTACATGCAAATTTGTTCATTCTATGAACAACTGAGGAAATAGACAACTTATTTCAATCATGGAGACAGTTCATTAGGAATTGTGCATTAAATTTTTTTTATCAAACATTATTACTTTCTCAACAAAAAGGGGTTTTATGTCGATGTTTTTTAATACCTTATTTTATTAAGTCTTTTCCTCTTTTTTTGTTACTTTTTTTAACTAATTTCTTTCAATATCTATATTTAGTTTTAACAGTCAAACAATGACTCTCAATAATATTTTAATAAGAATGAAAATGTGATCAATATGACGAGGGTATTGGAGACTCTACTAAGAATTACAATTCAAATTCTAATGATAAAGCTAAGAGTGGTGAAGGGAAAAAAGACGGTAATTTTATAAGTTTGAATTAATATTATTCAAAGCTTAAATATTGTAAATTCCCTTCAATGGTTGTAAGTAAAAATGCATACCTTTATTGTTCTATATGACATGGAGATACAAGCAAGAATCCTTCAAAAATTGATATAGATCAAAACAAAGAAATAGATAATTCCATGCTAGAACATCTAAATGAATAAATAGTCCAATCAAGCATGGAATTTGGAGTATGACCCACTAGCTCTGGCATAGTGTTGCTCCTCAATATATTCTATTGAAAAGAACAGGGCCAAGGCACCCTATGAAGGAAAAATACCCTTCCCCCTTTAGACTATCTGAAAAATTCCACTAGCCTAAGGGGTAACCTTCTTGATTGTAAAGATTTTATATTTTAAAGAGTTCTTCAATAAAATTGAATAATGGGACTAATTCAAGTACAAGACTTGAAATAGTTGATTTAAAACAATTAAGGAAATAATAAAGTTCATAAACAACTTAATGAACAAATATAATGATTCACACAAAGGTCATCATATTCTTGTTTAACCAACATAAAATATGAATGTAAAATAGAAATGAAAGAATAGAAAAAAAACTAGTCATTCCAAAAGATATTTGCTCAAGGAAGATTATACTTCAGAAGAATAACATATATAAAAGTATAGACTGAACTAGAAAAAGATTAAACATCTAAGAAAACTTATATATTGTTTCAATAATTATTCCTCAACTTCACCACACTTCAGTAGTAAATATTGTAAATATGAAACTAAAATAAAGGAATTGAAAACATCAATATACAAATCCAACAGTCATCATGATATGAGTCATCAAGTGAACAAAAAATAAGACTTATGTTGTATTCAAAACTTTGAATGATTATAGAAACGGGTGTTCTTGAAATTAGATCCCAGAAAATATTTTTGTCTTCAAAGATTGAAGTTATCAAAAATAAGAAAACAAATGATTGCAATAAGATGGTCAAACAAGGGATGAATCATCTATGAAAAATTAAACACAAGTTCATAAAACCACTTATGAGGCATTTAATGACTGAATAGATCATGCGGAGTAGGTTCATTCATCATCTCGGAAATGATACCTAGTCCTTAGATCTCCCTTTGCTTTTATATTTTTCCTTTGACCATTCAAATCCATTATTGGATAACGATATCTATATTTAGAAATAATTTTTGTGGGATATTGTTTTATCCAGAGAATCTATGTATCATTTTTCTTTCGTTTCTTATTTGTCCCTATTAACTTGGATGCATGTGTTGATGTTGACACTGACATGGAAATTGGAATTTTCATGTGAGTTGAGGTGGAAGTAGGATTTAATAAGGCAGTCTTGTTTCTCAACCTTTCTATTCTCTTCCATACATTCCCTTCAGTCTTGTTTCTCAACCTTTCTATTCTCTTCCATACATTCCCTTCTAGAATTTTTTACCCCGACATCTTACATCCAACAATGCCTAATTCCGTGTATAAATTGTAACCCAATTGATACGGATCTAATTGCATTGTAGATTATATATTCATGTATTGGTATACGTGAATTTTTTAGATATTGCAATTGTTCAAGTTGGATCTATTTCTACATGTTATAGGCTTTCTTGTGCCCTATGGGTGTCTTGAATGGCCAAGTAATTCTTATTGATGTTATAAATTGATGCTACATCCAATAAGGCTGAAGTAAACTCTTCTAAAAATTATTGTTTACTTACTATTCTACCGCTAAAATCTACTTGCAAGCTTCCATTATTAATCTACTAGTTGTTGGCTATCTTTTGGGTGGATTGCTTGTCAATTTTGGTGGATAGAATTTGTTGTTGTATCAATTGATTTCTACATCCATTATGTTGTTACATAACTTACTAATAACACTGCATAATATCCCCCTAATCACCATCAAAATCTTTCTTTAATCGTTGGAAGTTTAACTAGTCATTGCTAGCTTTGTTTTCAACATCTTGTACTTGATTTTGGATGGTTAAATTTGCAACTATTATTATTGTTATCGCACAAGTTTGTAGGTTGGGAAAATCCCGACCCAACTACCAATTGGCGACAACTAGGAGGGAACTTACCCACTGTCACCTTAGGTAGGTGTCCCCATCACTTTAGAGGTGAGGTGGTCACCTCAAGGGGGGAATCCCGGTGACCCTAAGAGAAATGATATGGAAAAGGATGAAGATGAAGAGAATGTGTAATACCCCTAGGATAAACCCCAACTGTAAATGTAAATGCAAAGGTACTTAAGTTGGTGAGTTGTTTGATATCATTTTCGTATGCACCTTCAATGGCATAGTGCGCACATGTACTGCGCACTAAAATGATGAAGTGTGCACATTCTAGGATATCGTGTGCAACAAACTTAAGTGCACGCGATTTTGAGGCTAGGAATCCTTTGTGTATATGTTTTTTTTTATAGGTTGGTGAGCCAGTTATTATAAGCTAGGAGGCTTATGTGTGGAATTAGGCCAGAGAGCCTAGATGCTAAAGGCCAGTGAGCCTATTTTTGTATATGTAAATATTCATATCATTAATATAATGCATCATTGTGTGTAGACCAACCACAATAAAAGAGTATGGGGGACTAAACTCCGCTAGTTAGGGAAAGCGGGGGGGGCGCTAAAAGTTAAGGAAAAGGGATAAGCTAGGGAGCTTAAGCCAGAAAGGAATATTATATTAATATTCCTTAAAGTATAAAGTTTGGATAATTATTTTATACTAAGTTCTAAGGATGGGGACAAGTGGACCAAAGTAGCTCTCAACATGACAAGTGTCAAGTTGGGAACATGCATACTTATAGCTTGGACTTAGTTCATTTTGGGGGATTCATTCATTCCATCATCATTCACTCACTCATTCGATTGTCCTCTGTACCTTTCTTTTACTATCACTGTACATGTACCATACCCGTACCTGTGCCTGTCCCTGGTTAGCTTGGGAGCTGCACTGAAGAGGTGGGTTGTCAGGCCTATGGGATACTGAAGAGGCGGGTTGTCATGCCCATGAGCAATTTATCTCTAGGTGAGAGAATTGCTCGGAATTGATTTCCTAAAGGTGCTAAACTATAGCTACAAGGCTCTGAGACTTCTTGTCCGACCTATTGTTGAAGCCCTGGAAGGGAAGTGGGGCAGTCGAGCGACTGTCGAGAAGAGAAGGGGCACACTTCCTAGGGTGGGACATGCATGTGTGGAATGAGGGAATGTAGGCTTTTAGTTTGAGTTGGCACATGTAACGGAGTCTTTCCTGTTGTCTGAGATACATCATCATGTTTAGGAACCCCTTTATCCGGGTGGATTTTAGTCCCAGCTCGTGGGTGACCCACTACTGAGAGTGATGAGCAGTGTGGTCTAAGGATGGGAGGTTCGTGGAAGGTATGCACGTTGTTGGTGATATTTTTACCAACACAAGTGTCAATTGTGTGTTCAATTACATGTTGCATTATTATTTATGCATTTATTTTTATGGGTTCTTCCCGTGTGTGCTGCATGTGTATTTTTATTTTTATTTTTAACAAAAACTGGAAAAATTGTATTAACTGTGTGGATGAATCCACTGGTTTTACATAAAAAAAGGTCTGTACAAACCGTCTATATTTCCCTCTTAAGAAGAGGTTTTTTACAAAATTGGGGATTGACATAGAGTTTAGAGCGTCCCCCTTGATTTTCAAAAGTTCTGTAGATTGAATTTACTGGATAGATCTGGAAAAAGATACCACTGATATATATTATTCGACAAAACATACAAAGATTGGAACTTAGTTACCCTTTTCAACTTTTATATGTTGCATGGATGACCTGATTTTTGGAAGTGGCTCGTTCAAATCGGGGACTTGATTGACCTAATTCGATTGAACATTCCTTGAATGTCCCTGTCAGTCACCCGGATTACTTGGAGGAGCCTGTGAGACGTCTAGTTGGTCTAGTCTTTGTTGCAACATCTCTATCTTCCGGCGGTTGGCTTCAATCCGACTGCGTTGGGCATCGCTTTTGTCCTGGAGTTTACCAATCATGAACCTATGCTTGGATAAGGTTTCCAGATCGAAGGCATGGTTGGAACTCCTTGTGCCCATTTGAACTCTAAGACTACTACAACCACCAAAATCCACTTCCCAGTCGTCCTCTGGCCAGCTTCCCGAGTCCTCCTAAGCTGTGTTTTCTTGTTGCATTGCATCATTTGCTGAGGATTGACCGGACCTAACAATTCTTTGATGATTCTGCAGGGAGCAAGGGGAGAACCACGAGGGGAAAAGAGTGGCGCTAGCCTGTCGAGGGGAAGTCGAAAGGAAAACTTGCAGGGGCGAGGGAGGTCGTCGAAGCAGGAGGTAAACTGAGAGATCAGAGATAGATGAAGAATTTAGGGGGATTCATAAGTTATGTGGCTGGCTAAAAGAGGGCTTCAGGGGGGCGTGAAGATGCCCAAGGCTAGACAGGGCTCTGAAGGGGGATTGAGATAGAGTCTCGTGAGCCGAGAAGCAGGGCACAGAGCGAGTAATCTAAGAATTCCAGGGCACGCTTACGAGGATCCAGGCATATCGTGAGGGTTGCAGGGGAACGAGGATAAACAGCAGTTGAGCCAGGGATGACAAGCGAGCGAATGGGAAATCCCATACAAGCCATAAACTAAGAAAGGATGATGACATGGTTTCTAATAAAAGATAGAGTGTACTTACCTGCGAGTTCGTGGGAGGCTCCTTGCGGAATGTTCCATCAGAAGCCATGGATGCTAGAGTGGAGGTGTGGCTGACGTCGAGGTAGCTTCTACATTGTGCTAGCTGAGAATATCGTACCACTTCCATGAGCCTTTGAATATGGATGACAGGGTTTCCCACGCTATCTGGAGATTTACCACCTTTCGTGATGATGGCGTTGGGGCCGTTAGCCACCGTTTTATCTCGAACAAAGAGACCCACTCGTGTTGTGTGCCACCTGGTAAAACCGGGTACTCCCTGATCCAGGTGGATGTCTACTAGCGTCCACCTTGTGTTGTTGGAATTGCTCACCCACTCACCCGATGAGCACGTTCTCGGCTTTGCGAAAAATCCCCCATCCCTCTTGTTACTTTGGGGGGAGAAGAATCCCTTCATGTGCCTGTGCCCTTGATTTTTGTTTGGAGCCGTGGTGTGGCGCCTTCTTGCGTCGGTATTCCCCTAATCATAATTGATCATTAGTAAAGGGGTACTAGGGTTGAGACCCGTCTATACTTAGGGCACCTGGCTTTGCCCCAATTGTTGCATTGGCCATTTTGTCGGCTTCAATGTTATTTTCCCTTAATATGTGATAGGAGGTGGTTTTGATGTCTCGGGAGACCATCCTTATTATATCCATGATTTTCTTTAGGCTTGGGTCCTTGGGGTTTGTCCCTGTATCGTCATTCTTATTATGGTTTTGGAGTCCCTTAGGACTACAAGCTCTCGAATTTCCTTAGACTGGGAGAGTTGTACTCCTTTTAGTAGAGCGTAGGCCTCGGCTTTGTTGTTAGTTTCTATCCCCATATTCCAATGGTAGCACGGGTTCGAAGAGCACCCCCCTCGCGTATGCCTCCCTTGGGTTTCCCTTTGAAGCTCCATCAAAGCAGAGGGGTATGGACTTTTTGCTTTTGGATCCAAGGCTCTATGTTCAGAATATTGTGAAGCTGCCAACTTGATATGTTTGTTGTGTTGGTGTGCTTAGTGACCCTAAGATTGAAGCTTGCCATCCAGTCTTTTTCTCGGGCGGTCCATTTGGTTGGGTCTTATATTTTTATATATTTTGTATTCATGGATTCTGAGAGCAATAATTTCTCTTTAGTAGCTATTGTTTGAGGAGGGGAAAACGTCCCTTGAAAAAAAAATTGTTTCTTGTTAACCAAATCTGCCAGCAAATAAAATTTGGCATCGCCCTCCAAATTCGTTTCATCACTGGCTTGTCCTTGAAGGATCCCCGGTAGTACTTGTCCCAATTTACCAGGCTAGGATGGGGAGTTGAGGGCCATCTTATATTTCTAGCAAGTTCCTCGAAGGCTAAATTCCAAATCATTCTCGAAAAAGGGCAATTCCAAAATAAATGATGAATGTTTTCTTGACTATTTTGGTAAAGAGGATAGTTGAAGGGGTCATGGAAGCCTCTTTTCATGAGGTTTTCCCCTATTAAGATTTTCTCATGCATGAGGGTCCAGGTGAAGATGTTGATTTTCAGGAGGGAGTCCTGACTCCAAACATTATTCCATTTTGTTGAGTTTTGATGTCCTCTCGTGGTATCGAGGAACTTGTTATAAACTTCTTTAATTGAGTACCCTTTCTTCCCCCGGCCCCTGCTGTCTGGTGAGATTTTGAGGATGGGGGTTGCCCCTTTCAGAAGAGAGGTCAAGTGGTGAACCTGAATTATCAGGTGTTATAAAGCACACCCCAAGTTCCAATCCCTCCAACTGCCATTTTTGTTCCAGGATGAGATGTCATACAAGGTGCGCTTGCTTGTGCCTAGCATCCATCGTTTTAGCTCCATGAAACCTTCTTTGTAGGGATTTAAATCCACCTCAAAGATTTGGTCCTGCCAAATTCTAATTGTTTTCCCATTGCCCTAAAAAAAGGGGCAACGGCCTTTATTAATTTCCATATTTGAGAACTTGTTTGCAGGGTTTGTGGTTTGCCCATGCTTCTTTTTATTTTACCAAGTCTGTACTTTTTTATGAGGGCCAGCTTCCATCAGTCATTATCTATTGTAACTAACCTCCAGAGGAGTTTATCTCCCATTGCTGAATTGGTGATTTCGGGATCCCTGATTCCAAGGCCATCATTTTTTTTGGGCAGGGTGACTGTTTCCCAGTTAACCGAGTGGAATTTCTTTTGATTGGCTTTTCCCCCTTGCCACGGGAATTTAGGAATGAGATGGGCCAACTCTTTTAAGATTCCCTTTGGGGATAGAAGGGTGGAAAACTAAAACAAAGGGAGGGTCAAGAGAACAGATTTGATCAGTACTACCCTTCCTGCTAGATTGAGCCACCTTGATCCCCATGTTTCCATATTTTCCTTAACCTTTTGGATAAAATGATGCCAAAACTCACCAGGGAGCACTTTGATGTAGAGGGGGAGGCCCGAGTATTTGAAAGATTTCTAGTGTTGGGTAATGGCGAATCCCATGATTTGAGAAATTCCCGCTCTAATGATTGCCGAGACATTCCAGGTATAAATTTGGCATTTTTCTTTGTTCAGGAGTCCTCTCAAAACTAGAAGGAAGGTATCCAGGACTTGGAGGATTCTTCTTGACAGGGTTTTTGAGACTCCACTCAGGAGGATTATGCCATCTGAAAATTGAGAGTGGTTTAGTCTTTTGACTCCTTGAGCGATTTTTATTCTTTGGATATTTCCATTTGTGCTTTCCATTCGAGATTTATGTTTAGGGATTCTGCCATGATCACAAAAATAAAGGGGGAAAGGGGGAATCCCTGCCTTATACCCCTAGACGCCTTGAAGAAAGGACCCACTCTTCCATTCAGGAGGGGTGTTATCCAAGGGGAGGCGATACAGGAGAATATCCAATCCATGAAGCTTTGATTGAAGCCAAATTTTCTCATAACTTTGAAAAGAAAGTTGTGTTCCACTCTATCAAAGGCATTGGCCATGTCTATTTTTATAGCCATGACTGATTCCCCTCGAGAGCTACTGGAAAGAATTTCCCCTTGGACCAGGATTAAGTTATCCCAAATCTGACGGCCCGCTACAAAGCCTCCTTGGTTTGGCAGGATTAGTGATCTGAGAAGGGGCTTTAGTCTGTTTGCAATAATTTTGGAGAGGATTTTGTAGGAGATATTGCACAAGGAGATGGGCTTGAAGTGGTTTGGAGAGGAGGCTCCAGAATCCTTTGGGAGGAGAGCCAGGAAAGAAGATTTAATTTCTCCTCCCAACTTTTTAGCCTTGTGTGCGAAACACACCATTCTTATGAAGTCTTTCTTGATGATATGCAAGCATTTTTTATAAAAATGAACTATGAAGTCGTCTCGGCCTGGGGCTTTGTCGTCTTGGAATTGATTCATAGCCCTTAGGATTTATGCTTCTTCAATGTGTTTGTCCAGGTGGACGTTATCCTCCTCGGTGATCTTTCTGGGAATGCGCTGGAGAAAGACTTCAATTAGTTGGTTCTCATCCTTTTTAGAGGTGGTGTACAGATTTTGGAAATGTGAGGAGGCGTGCTGCTTGATTTGGGTGAAATCCTTTAGGATTTCACCATTGGGGGTTTTGAGTTCTGAGATTTGATTTGTCCAGGTCTTGACTTTGGCTTGGTTGTGAAAGAAGGACGTGTTTTGGTCTCCTGCTTTCAGCCAGAGACTCCTGGATTTTAGGCGCCAAGAGATTTCCTCTTCTGCTAGAGCTTGGAGGTATTCTTTGTGGATTTTTTGCTCTTGGATGAGGAGGTCTTGCTGAATATCTGTAGTTTCCATTTCTTCTTACAAATATTCCAGCTGAAACTTTTTGTCTTTTGCTTTGCTTTGTGAAGAGTTTTTAACCCGGCTCTTTAAGAGATCCTTTACTAATTTTAGCTTCTGCTCCCAAATGTAATTTTGTGAGCCTATGATCCACTGGTTCCATAATTGGGATATGGATTGGATGAGCTCAGGGCAATCCAGCCAAACAAGGTTGATATTGAAGGGGATTAAGCCCCAATTTTTTTGAGCTTCGAAGGCTAGTTTAATGGGACGGTGATCCAAGCCCACCCAGGGGAGATTCATAGAGCACGGTTTGACAGGGAGGGTTAGCAGCAAGCTGTTGATTAGGAATCTGTCTAATCTTGCGTCTATGTGCCCAGGCCCTGCTCTTCTATTATTCCAAGTGTACATCCCTTGTTTGAGGGAACATCAAAGAGATCCATGTCCAAAATAAGGTCCTCCAACCTTTACTGAAATTGATCCCTTACCAATGAACCACCTCTCTTTTCCTTTGAAGCTCTGGTTGTATTGAAGTCACCTGCAATAATAAGGTTCTGGGGAGGATTTTCCTTAGCAAGGTCCAACAGGGATTGCTATCATTCATTTTTTTCATTATAGTTGTTCAGCATATAAACATTGATTATGGAGTATTGCATACCTAAGTCTTTATTAAAGAAGATTTACCATAATCCAGATTTGGGTTTGCACCTGGTCTTTTAAGTCAAATTCTTCGGTCTTCCAGAAAGTTTTGATACCTCCTGAAGCTCCTCTGGAGCTTATTGCACGCCCATCGCTTTTGCTCCATATTTTTTGCAAGTCTTTGAGGGTTTCCTGCTCCCTCATTTTCATCTCTTGGATCATGAGGATTGAGGGTTTTTCTACTTGTATCAATTTGTTGACTTCTTCTTTCTTGAGTTTACTTCCTAATCCCCTACAATTCCGGGAGACGATTTTCATCATTTATCAGAGTGTTTTGGTGCCCCCCCTCTTGAGGGCTGTGAAGTTGCTCCCTTATGTTGGGTTGCCTTGTTTTTCCCACATTTTCCATCTTTCTTTAGAGTCTCCTCGATTGCTTTTTGTATGCCCAATTCCTTTTCTTTGCTATTGTCGATTCTCTTTTATTTCTGTGGGATTTTCTTCCAGGATTCATATTGTTCATTGGTTGGGTTAATTCCAACTCAGAGTCGCTTTCTAAGGAGTCTTATCTCTCTTCTTCTGACATTTCTGGATTTTCCATAGCTTGGATGGGGAGGGATTTTGAGGAATCTCCACTTAGATCCAAGACTTCTTTTTCCTTTACTGGGCCTTTACCATTTCCTTCTCCTGGCTCTTCTTGTTCATTTCCATTGTTTTCTTCCTAGGATTCCCTAATTTCTTCGACATTGTCATCTAGATGGAGCTTTGCATAACGATTGTGGCTTGATTCTCCTTTTTGTGGGGAACCTGGTCTTGTTTCTTTTGGATCTGTAGGCTTTTCTCTTTGGTTTTGAGGAGGGATGGATTGGGTTTTCCCATTTGTTTTTTTCCTCTTTGGCTGCTGCCAGTGGTCTTGTTTGGGATATTGGTCCTACATGTCTTTGGCCTAGGGGCAAGATTTGGCAAAATGTCTGTATTCGTGGCAGGTTTTACATTTGAAGGGAATTTTCTCGTAGTCTACTTGTTGGATGTAAGACCGACTATCCAGGTTCAGTTGTATTGCTTTAGGGAGGCCTTTTTCTAGATCTACTTCTACACATAGTCTGGCATAGGTGTGAAGGCCTTCCCGTGGTTCAACACGATCAATGTACTTGTTGAGGGTGTTTCCTATGTTTTTAATGGTTTCATCATTCCAACAGTGAAGGGGTAGGAAGGGCAGCCTCACCCATACGGGACTGCTGAGTGAATATCATTCTCTAGGATAAAGTCAGGATTCCATTTGTTTAGATACATTCCTCTTTACCCCATGAAGTAAGGACCACTTCGAAAAATCAGATCTCTATCCTCTTTTTTTTCAAACAGAAAGGTGAAGAATCCCTTACCACAGAAGGTTGTCGACAGTTGTCCCTTGATCAGTTTGCACCAGTTTGCATCCAACCAGATGTGCATGGATTTTGGGGAAGGCCACAGCCCTATGAATTGGCCGATTAATCCTCTGTCTACGAGTCTGAGAGCTAGGGGTCGTGTTGAAGAAGCGAAAACAACTGCCATAGGAATTTCGGAAGCTTTTTTCACGAAACATGAGGGCAGGGGCTTGGGAGATTTAGCATAAGACGAGATGAGGGCTTGGAAGGCATGCAAGTCTGAGGACAAGGATCTCGGGAAAAGATCCCCTCCCTCAGAGGGGGCCATTAATGCGCGCACGTGAGCGTTGAAACCCTAGAGCTGTTTTTTGCAAAACCGTTTTTTCGTTCCACCAAATTTCAATCTTCCCAAGAAAAGATGTGTGTGTATTTTTATTATTATTATGTATGAATCTATGCATTTGCATAATGTATTCATTTGTTTTAAGTTTTATATATAAAGTTCCACAAGATTTTCCATGTGTATATGTTTTTATTTGTATACAGTTCAAAAAGTTTTATGTGGCATAACCTAGTTGGATGTTGGGGATGTTACAATATGGTATCAGAGCATGAACTCTTTTCAGTGGCATGACCCGGCTTGGGTGGTCGGGTATGTTACAATATGGTATCAGAGCTCCAGTTTTCAACACTGAGCCTAGATGGGCCAAGAAATTTGATTTGAAGTGAAATTTCATAGAGAATTGATTTTGAAGTGGCTAAATTTCAAGTTACAGAGCATCCATGGTAAAAATTAGAATCAAATGCTTGGAATTAGGAAAAAGCCCTAATTTATGTTGTTAAATTCATGGGAAAATTGAGAAATTTGGCTAAGTGGTGAGATATTCTTAACTTAATATATGTTCTAGTAAATTCAGACCTGGAACTAGTCGAATTTGAAATTACAGGGAAGCCAAGACAGATGAAGCGAGATTAGTTAATTAAAATTCTCAATTCGTGAATTGAGTTTGGGAAAAGTTCGTTCCAGAAATGTCAACCAACGATGATTTGTTATTGCAGAGGTTGAATTGGTGTTATCAGGGTGAAATTGAACAAATTTTATAGTGGCAGAATGTCTGTGGTGAAAATTGGGGAAAAAATTGGCAAAAGTCCCAATTTTTGTAGCATAATTCACGAGGAATTGATGCGCATAAAAATGAATGTGCGCACTAAAAATGCATGATGCGCAGTGAAAATATTGTGATGTACGGAAAATATTGGTGCGCGGGTGTGCACACTTAAATTTGGCAGTGTGTGGTGCAGAGTGGCAATGCGCAGAAAATATTGGAGTGAGGGTGTGCGCACTTAAATTTGGCACTGCGCGGTGCAGAGTGGCAATGTGCAGAAAATATTGGTGTGCGGGTGTGCACACTTAAATTTGGCATTGCGCGGTGCAGAATGGAAATGTGTGGAAAATGTTGGCACACGGTTGTGCGTACTTAAATTACTTAAATTTGGTGTTGCACAGTGCAGAGTGGTAATGCACGAAAAATAGCGGTGCGCGAATGTCCGCACTAAATTTAGCATTTACACGGTGTAGATTGAGTGGTGCATATGTAATACTAGCGCGCGCGTTGTGCATGCGCATAACAATGGCACGCGTGGTGTGCGCAGTATTGACAGATATTAGAGGAATTTTATTGGTGCGCGCGCAGTGTGGGTATATGTTGTCGTGCAACAGCTTAGTTAATGGTGCGCGTAGAGTACTCGCACGGTGGGGGCATACTAAAATTTGGCATGGTGCAACGCATAGAGTAAAATGTGTTTGTAATATTACCGCGCGACACAAAAATTGTGTGCAACAAGTATTAGTGCATGAACCAAAATTGTGCGCGGTGGATATTGACGCGTGACACAAAAGTAGTGCGCACCAGTTATTGGTGTGACAGAGAAGTGATCCACATCGGTTATAGGTGCACGAAGCATGCGCTACCTTATGGTGTTGTTGCACATGCTAAATATGGGTGTACAAGTTCAAATTTATGCGCACGAAGTTGTTTGGATGGTCTACAACAACAGAAAACCAGTGAATTTCTGCGACATTTTATATTATTTGAAGGTCATCTTTTTGCAACGTGTTTTTGAAGCCCTAAACAACATTTTTAGCTACTCAAAAACCCCAAGAACAAAGTGTAGCAAGGTATTCTCTATTTTTTATAGCTCAAATGAAAGAGCCTGGAGAGAGATTTATAATGGTGTAAACCATTCGTCAAACAGAGCTTTTATGAGGAAGTTACAGGACAAATAATGGAGGGTAAATTTTAAGACCCAACTAACTTCGAAGGGCCATAACTTTCTGTTGTGGAATCAGATTGAGGCATAGGAGCAGTCTATGGAAAGCTATTGAACCATAGAAAATATTCCTAGATTTGAATTAAAATCATAGGCATGTTAAAAATGTTTAAGATGGAAAGGAAGGTACATGTATCATTCCAGACCAAAAACACGAATTGGGCTAGAACTTCAACAGGTTGTAACTAGCATCCCAGAACCCAGAAAAAGGTGAAACCTGGACAGACTGTCAAAAATATGTATAGGAATAAACCCAATTGAGATCCTACTAAAAATCCAATGGAGTAGGTGCAAAAAATCATAATTACAGCGCAGATTTGCACCAAGTCGAAGAGTGAACAAAATAATTAATGGACAATTTTCAAATGACCATAACTTTCTGCTCAAGACTTAGAATTGAGCAAGGGAGCAGTCATTATAAAGATCTTGGATAGAGGATTCTAATTATTCACCCATAAAATTGATCTGGGAATTCAATTTTCAGAAAATCAAAAGAAATAATTATGATGCATTATTGGAACAGAATTGTACATAATTTCATAAATTTGTTAAATTATTTAGCCTAACAAATTTTGTTGGCTGCACATTTTTGCAAAGTTAAAAACTTTTAGTTATTAAGAGGTGAGAAGGTTGAAATTTAGTTAAATATAAGTAGAGGTACTCAAAGAAAGAGTGCTATGACAAAATATTTCATAAGATTATCAAAAGCCAAGACTACAAAATGTTAAGGTATGAATCTGGGTGCAGCCATAAAGTCTCGGGAAGCCACTACAAGAATTCCACTCATGTTATTCAAGTATTCAATGGAATCTGGGCAAAGCAATAGATCATGTAGTGAATGAATTAGTGAAAGTACATTCACTCCCAAAGAAACCAATATACAAATTAAGCAATACATTGGAGTCAGATCTATTATAAAAGGAATTGACTATCTAAATGGTAGTAATCAGATAAAGAAAGAGGCTTAATGCATATATGGATAAAGAGTGAATCAATATGGCATGATGGAAGGGGATTATGCAAGTCAGGTTGAAATCAGATTGGTCAAGAAAGGAGAAAGTAATAGTCATCGGGCAAATCCAAGTGTTGATATGATCATATAAGGAAGGGATAAATCAAGTACCTCGAGAAGGAATTTGGTGTTAACTATCCAAGGTTACTCAGAAAAAATGACTGGAAATATAATTAGGTCATGTAGGAGTTGGATTAGAGGGATTTGAATAATAGTGGAATGCTGAAAATTAATATCAGCATAATATGTAGTTGCAATTCCATGAACATCCTAGGATAACGGAAGAATAAATCATGAGGTAGATATCAAGCTAATGGGAATGTAGGACATTACTCAATGAGGGAAAGCAAGAATAATAGAGGATTGTTGATGCATTCCAAAGGTATTGAATATATTTCCACAATAGCATGGAGATGCCAAAGCCAAGAGAGACTTAAAAGTGAAATGAATCTTGGTAGAGAGTCAGTAAGGAACCATGAAGAAGAAAATGGTTCTATAGATGGTTTTTAATGCAAAAGAGATGGTGCCTGAGAAGAAACCATCTCAAGTGGCATAGAGCCATGGGTGAAATTTCCAGGGGGTGGAAGCATCACTTGAAATTATGATGGTAAATTAAAAGCAGTATTAAGTACTTTTAATTAATTCTATGCAGCTAGAGAAGGAGACATATGTGCATCCTTACAGTATGCTAGAGATTGGATATACAAGCCAAGTTTGAGGCTAGTTGGAAAGGAGAAGAGAAGAGTGCAAGAAAACTCAAATACTAAAGTATTCAGTCAAAAAAGAGTTGAAGTAGTTCAGTCTGAAAAGTAAATAGATGTTGAAGATCCAAAGTCTAGAAGACAACATGATTGGAATTATAATTCATCCAAGTGTGAGTTGGGATAGATGGATCTAGGAAATAAATAAAAGTTGAAGGTTAATATCAGTTTAGTATTTGGATGGAAAATCAAAAGAAGCCAAGAGTGATTTGGCTGGAAAGTGTTGAAGTCGGAAATGATCATGCACAGTGGCTACAGTGAAGAGCACATGAAGATTCAAGAATCCAAAAGAATTGAAGACTTCTGGGATAAACAAGGAAAAGTGATACATGGACAAAGAAGTTGTTGCAATTACTATAGTAGCAAGTATGTTATGGCTTGTTGGGACAACCATAAAGAGAGAATGCTTCCATGTTTGCAAGTGTGGCTGATAATGTTGTTGCATATGGAAGGAAGATACAAAAATTTGGAATGTTGATTATAGGATTGATAAAGAGGCATGAGAGCTTCTACTTTCATCAACTAATCAGGTAGCATTAAATTCATTTAATGGTAACTATGCAGGTAAGTATTTCTCTTTTGAAATTATGTTGCATAATTTCCAAAGGGAAATTCAAGAATTTCCCCAAATTGAATTTTTATAATATGCAGTATAGTATTGTTTAAGTGCATTAACAGGAATAAATTACCACTAGGTGTGGTAAAGGCTAGAGGCATGTTATAGTTATCAAATCTTTTTAGCTTTTGAATTCACACACTGACATAGCAACATGGCATGTTAATTTGGTTATGAGGTAATAACCAAAGAAATAAAAGATAAGAACTTGTTATAGGAATGGTGCTAGGAAAGCTAGTCATGTATGAGACCAGGACATGGTTGGATATGGCAAGGTATGGATATAAAAAGGTTATGTACCACAAAAATACCCAATGAGCTTTCTACTTTTAAGTAAAACTTGGACTGCAACATTTTTGCTAACACTAATGAATACCACATAATTGTATTCTTGGTGTAGTGTTTGGGTCGAAAAGGAAGGCATCTAAGTAATTGAGAAGACAATGGAAAGTGTGTGGAGAATGTGCCAAGACATTGGCCAGATTTCCAATTTACGGATGGTGAGATACATGACTTAGATAAAGATCATTTTGAAAATCAATGCAATGGTGCATTGAATAGATATGCATTGAGAGTTGCACTCGTGCCTAGTAAGTGGCAGAGTTGCACTCATACATGATAGAGTTGTATACTTAAATGCATTTGTTGAATGAATTTTGTGAGTGCATGTATATATGTTTTTGAATGGAAATAATTATACTAACGACAGAAATGTTGCTAACTCATGGAGATGAGAACATTTCAGGAACTGTTAGACATTGCAACAGGAAAGTTGCAAGTCAGGTAGTCACAGGAATAGTGACTACAAAAAAATTTATGTTCAAAAAATTGAAATAATGAACTTATTGTTATTAATTGTGAACAAGCATATGCATAGAATAATGAGTCATTATATCTAATAAATTGTTTGGTAATTTTGATTGGATTTCTAGGTGTAGGCAATTCTAAGATCATTGCATAAGGTTTTTGTACATATTGCAATTAAAATATGATGTACATGAAATACTAACAATTTGTTGGTTGTATGCAAGATAGAATCATTGCAGGAAAAATGGTATTCAACATGGTGCTTTCTGAAATCCAGATGGAAGACTACATTCTATTATTGCAACAACAATAAAAAAAATTATGAAATAGAATTTCATATTTTGGGAAAAGTCGAATTCCTTATGAAAATAATTTGATTTCTAAATGAAATTTGTATAATGTTCTCTCATGATAACTGCATGTGTGTGATGCAGATAAGATAATATTGATTAAAGTTGGAATGTTGGGAAAGAAAAACTATTGTTGAGGACACTAAGCCCTATAATTTTAGAACCTTGGTGGGGTTCTGGTAATGGGTTAGCGCTCTCCTTGTGTGTGAAATCCTTGGCAAGATGGATCGTAGAAGGAATGTGTAGTAGTGAAGGGATGCATGAGCCTGGAAGGGTGAGTGCAGCATGAGCCTGGAAGGGTGAGTGCAACATGGAGGAGGAAACGCAAGTATGCTTATGGAATGGTATCACCCATAAGGAGGGTGTGTCAAATGGAACAGTGAGCTAAATTATTCCTGGAAGCAGCTCTATGGAATAGAGCAAATGACTTCTAGTTGCAGTATAAATACATGAATGGGTGCTTGAAAGTAGAGCACCAGATGGATAACAAAATTCCAATCGCTAAAGCTTGGAGATTTTTAAAGAATTTGATTGGTACATGGTATATAATGCACTGAAGACAGTGCATAAATAAGGGGAGGGGATTGTAATACCCCTAGGTTGAATTTTTTCCAGCCTTGCCAAAAGCCTTGGTTTTTCCATTCAGATAGGTCGTCCAATTTAGTGCATCCTTTTGAGGAAAGCCATTATTTAATGGAGGAGATCTCTTCAAGAGTCCCTAAAGGCGGAGTACCCTTAATGCTATATGTCCAAACATCAATGAGTTGGTTGTTCCCTAGAGCCCATGATAACTTGGAATTTATAACGGTATGGTTGTTTTCAATAGATTCCATAGGCTTTATCCTTTGGAGTCAACGAATGGGTGATCCAAACATATTTTCCTCATTCCTAAAAAGTACTTTTTGAAGACTGATTCTTTCCACGATGTGCATTGGAACAAAGGTAGAGAAGAGAGCATTGAATTGATGAGTGATTTTCCCAGCAAGATTGAGCCATATCTCCCCCCATTGTTGAATCCTCTTGTTCAACTTATCCATAATTTCTTTCCAAATGAGACAGAAGGGTTTTGCAAAGAAATTGGAATTCCCAAGTATTTGAAATGTGGTCAAGGCTCCACAATTGAGAATCCCAGAATTTTAGAAATTATTTGCAATTGTTCATTAGAAACATTCCATCAATAAATGTGACTTTTTATGTTGTTGAATTTACCCTAGATGCATTTAGGAAAGAGTCAAGAAATTTTTCGAATCTCCTTGCTATGATTTTAGAGGAAGCTCCAAGGAGAAGGGTATCGTTTGCAAATTGAGAATGATTGATTTCTTGGACCCCCATTGTGAGGATAATACCTTGAATTAAGCCATCAATTATTTCATGTTCTAGTTTCCTGCTCAATGATTCCACCATTATGATGTATAGTAAGGGTGAGAGTGAGAGTGGGAATCCTTTCCTTAAACCTTTATTTATTTTGAAGAAAAAGGATGGACATCCATTAATGAGGAGAGTTATCTAGGGGGAGCCAATGCAAGATTGAACCCAATTGATGAAGTCCTGATTGAATCCAAATTCTTCATTACGTCAAAGAGAAAGGAGTGTCAGACTCAATCAAAAGCATTGCCCATGTCCATTTTGATGATCATTCATTTTTCTCTTCTTTGTTTGCTCAAGTGAATTTCTTCTTGCATCTGGATTATGTTACCAACAATCTATCTCTTTTGAATAAATCCACCATGATTATTTGAGATTATCCTGCCAATGACATGTTTCAACCTATTTGAAATCATTTTTGTTAGTATTTTATAAGCAAAATGACAAAGGGAGCTAGGATGAAACATGGAGAAAGAGAATGGATTAGTTTCCTTTGGGATTGTTATTGCACAAGTTGTAGGTTGGTAAAATCCCGACCCAACCACAAATAAAGTGCTACAACTTGGGAATCCTATTGATCTAGGTGGATATTGGTGGCCACCCACCTATTCCAACTGGCTCCTCTTGTCAGTTTTTAGTTCAGCGCGTTCTTCTGTACTTCTTTGTAATTGTGGGTTCTACACTTTCGAGGCTATCTGAAGCCCTACGCATCTTCCAGATGGATACTAGTGGCATACCACCTAATCCAACTGGCTTATTTTATATGTTTTCATGTCAACACATATTTTTGTACTTCCATGGCCGTTTTGGGGCCCTAAACAATGTTTTTTTGGCATGACACAGTAAAATTGTAGATTGAGTCAGAGATTGATGGCATAATCTGTATCTCTCTAAAATACCTTTACAACGAGCTATCATGCACCCAAAATGAGGATCGTATACAAAATTAATGACCCAGAGAAGTTAATGTACTAACTTACCCAAACGGGGCCCAAATGACTTTTGGCATTTCATCTCCTAGGGTTAGGTTTTTAGATGTCTAGGGTTTTGGCATTCATGCTTATCATAAAAAGGCCTTCAGAGCCTCATTTTAATCATCTTCTGGTGAATGAGCATAGTCGTCACATCTCTTCTCAGAGATAAAGATGCCATCATTCTAGTGAGTCTTGCACTATGTATTTTTACAATCTCTTTACAATTATTTAATTAATAGAAATCAAGTATTGTTGTATTTCTCTATTTCTGGAAATTTTCATGAGTATTTAATTGGAATATCTTCGCTTTCGTTTCGTTTCAAAAATAATCTGGATCAATGGTATCAGAGTATGCTGCTCTTGATCATTTTTCAGCACATGTCCCCGACGAGATCCGAGTATATCCAGATGGGTCTTGAGCTTGTCTCTCTTGAGGACAATTACTCTCGCACGCCCAAGAAACCCTCAATGGAGGCACAAAATAAAAACGATGGAGCAGAAGATTCTATTAACCTGTTGCTTGAGTAATATCTCAGGCAATAGAGGGACGAAATGATGGAGAATTTTTCACACATCCTTCAACGCATGTCGATAGAAACAGGGGCATCTTCATCAAACGGTCATTTTTTAGGAACCTCTCCCTTCAAGGTACAAGTTAATTTTTATATTCCCATATTTGAAGGTCAGATAGATGTGGATGCCCTATAAAAATGGCTAAATCTATTAGAAGGTTATTTCTTTGTTCACAATTTTTCTGACAGGGAAAAGATCACCTTCACACTCCTTAAGGCTCTCCCCCATGTCAAACATTGGTGGGAAACTTTCTAGGAGAAATGTTCCAAAGAGGAATCTGGAATATATGGGGTTGAGCCCACTTGGGATTTTTTTGTGGATGCGGTCAAGGAACAATACTACCCTGTTGATAACTATGAAAACGAATACACGATATGGACCACATTGCGGCAAAAGAAGAGCCAAATAGTGTCGGAGTTCACAAAAACTTTCCATACCTTACACACCAAGCTTGGTATCAAAGACTCTCAGCGACATCTAGTTTTAAAATACCGTGGGGCTCTGCATAGGTACATCCAAGCCAAAATGGATTTCCTAAACATCTCATCATTGGGAGCTACCTATCGATATGATGTCAAAATCGAGCAGAAATTTAGGCACAAAAAAAAATGGGAATTCGGGTCTGCAAATCTTCAACAACCAAAGCATGCTAAAGACGGCCCTAACCAACAACCTCTAGACAACTAGTCCAAGACATGGGACAAGAAGGGTAAAGGAAAGATGAATAATGACATTGGGAAGTGGTGTGACTTCCACAAAATCCCCTGGTACAACACTGATGAATGTCGCTCGAAGCAGTCATTGGTGGTCGAGATCAAAGACATGGAGCCGAACCCTGATTCGGAATTTGATCCAGAAAATTTTGAAAACGGACAGATCATCGACACAAACCCCATTGCTATTGTCGCAACCGCAACAATTCAACCAGAAGAACCAATAGATCTTGAAGAGGGGGAGCACCTCTTCCATTCATAGATGTGGGTGAAGGGGACCTCGTTTCATTTCATTGTTGATAACGGTAGTCATAAAAACCTCATCTTAGCTAAGGTCGTCAAATAGTTGGGGTTGTCAACAACACCACACCCGCATCCATACAACATCGAGACGCTTCACTAGGGACAAGATCTCTATGTCAGCCAACAGTGTCTCCTGTCCTATGGAATCCAACCCTTCAAGGATGAGGTAGTGTGTGATGTTTCCCCTCTTGATGGTTGTGATGTTGTTTTGGGCCAACCACATATGTGGAAACGTCATGATGTCTATGAGTCTAGACCCCATAGTGTCATTATTACTCTAGGAGGTCATCTATATAGGATACCAGAGGTAGTTCCAACTACTACTCCCCCAAAACAGTGTCGCAAGGTAATCTCTCATAGTGCAAAATTCATCCTCTTCATAGTCTATTCAAAGGATGCACAGAAGACCGCTACATCCATTGCAACCTCAACACCTTCTATCCAGCAAAAACAGATTGTTGAAGAGAAAGAATATATTGTTTCTTCACCTACAATGGTTCCTACACAATTCCCCATCAAACTTAGAGACAACAGGTTGGTGGAACAGATTCAACCCCACCAACAACAAGCTTCTAACGGTCTTCCAAAGTGCATGCAAAACAAATTCTCCAACAAGGTGTGCAACTCACCAAGATTCAGATTCAGGAAATGATTTCCCCTCTTCTTTGGGCACTCAATTCAATGGATACCATTGCTTCCTAAGGGGGGAGGACTGATCCAGGTGGATATTGGTGTCCACCCACCTATTCCAACTGACTCCTCTTATCAGTTTTTAGTTCAGTACGTTCTTTTGTACTTCTTTGTAATTGTGGGTTCTACACTTCTAGGGATATGTGAAGCCCTATACATCCTCCAGGTGGATACTGGTGGCCTCCCACCTAATCCAACTGGCTTATTTTATATGTTTTCATGTCAGCACATCTTTATGTACTTCCATGGTTGTTTTGGGGCCCGAAATAGTGTTTTTTTGGTGTGCCAAAGTCAAACTATAGATGATGTCAAAGTTTGATGGCATAATGTGTAGTTCTCGAAAATACCTTTCCAACGGGCTATCAAACGCCTAAAACGGATATCATATGCAAGATTTACGACCCCGGGAAGTTGATGTACTAACTTACCCAAACGAGGCCCACATGACTTTTAGCATTTCATCTCCTAGGGTTAGGTTTTTGGATGTCTAGATTTTTTGCATTCCTGTTTGTCATAAAAAGGCCTTCGAAGCCTCATTGTAATCATCTTCTAGTGAATGAGCGTAGCCATCACATCTCTTCTCAGAGATAAAGTTGCCACCATTCTAGCGAGTCTTGCACTCTGTATTTTTACAGTCTCTTTACAATTCTTTCATTAATAGAAATCAAGTGTTGTTGTATTTCTCCATTTCTAGCAATTTTCATGAGTATTTCATTGGAATATATCTGCTTTCATTTCATTCAGAAAATAATCTGGATCACCTACACCCAATGTCACCTAGATGTAGGTCTCGCACTTCAAGGGTGACTAGGTCACTCTAGGGAGGCGATCTCGGTGACCCTAGGGGGAATGACATGGATATGGATAGAGATGGAAGTGAAGCCCCTAGAGTTCAAGTCTAAATGGAGTGAAATGTGTGGAATGAAGTCTTGTAAATCAAGTGATTGTTTCCCCAAAGCTATAGTACTTCTCTAGATGATTGTACCTACCTGAGACACAAGAAAATCCAACTTGCAATGAGATATGTTAGTATGGATCAACAAGTTAAGCTTGTTGACCCTAGTTTTCAGCAGTAGATGACAGTTTATATCATCAAGTAAGACATTCAAATCAGCATGTAAAGCATGAGATCAATCAACAATATTATCAATGAGTATGGAAATCAAGTATGACTGAAAAATGGCACTTTAAGGATGAATAAAGCAAGTTGTTATAACATGTGTTTTCTGAAGAAAATTGCAGCCTTATGGCTGTAGAATTCATTCACTTTTATCAGAAAATTACACCATCAAAATATGCCAACAAGTATCCCAAAAGGTGCACCCTAGTTAGTAGAGTTAGTGTGCAAAATTTAGGAGCTAGTCTAGGGTTAGCTTAGGAGTTATGGTTAGTAGTTTATCTATGTTAGATCAGACCTAATGGTTGTAGGTTAGGGTTTGTAACAGCAAGGTAAAGTAGGGGGAGAGAGGGGACGCCCAAGTAGGGGAAGACTCCTCTCAATGAGGCAAACCAACTCCAAGCAAGAGACCTTCCAAAAGTTAAAAAATCATGTTTCCCAAGGCAATGATTTTATATCTCCAATGCAAAAAATATATGACTAGTGCCTTTACTATTGGGTTAATGGAGTCAAATAAAGAAATAGGTAGAGAAGCTACCTCCTTGGGGGTGTAATCTCTTTTACTTACCAAGGAAAGTTTCTCTAACTAGGGTTTAAGCTAAGAGGGTGTATGTCCTTATACTTCTCTTAACAAACCCTTGTTCAACCAATAACATGAAGCATAAAATGATGAATACTATGGTGGGGGTGTATTCCCTTATACTTCCCACCTAGATCCTAGCACAACAATCCTTGACTTGAAAACAATGATAGCATAAGAGTAAAAGACCATACCAAAATCAATAAAGATACTAAGATAATCCACCATAAAATCTAGAAATCATTCATCCAAGGCTAGCACCTCACTCCTCCATCAACCATTCATCAAGATATCCATAAACAAGTGCACAAGAAACAAATAGATCCAAGTGTAGCGAAAATTTCAAACCAATACTTCTCACAATGAAGGAGAGTTATGTTAAAATGAGATCTTATGATCTCTTATTTATACAAAATGTCACCAAGGTGACTTGTCCATATACTAAGGGGTAAACCACAAGACTAGGGGTAAACAACCTTAATCTTGCCCCCTTTAACAAATTAATATTAAACAATTCAATTAAACTTTCACTTTTGCACAAATAAACCCTAATTTTACATAGGCGTCTCCCCTTTAGGGAATGTTTTGCCACTTTGAAGAAGTCGTTGGTGTTGGAGAAGCATGGATAGGCCTCCAATGGCCACATGTCAAGCATCTATATGATCTCATCATGGTGAAGACCCTCTTCTGCTCAAAATCTCCATGTTTCAATGAGTGGTACCTCACCATCAAGCCCTAACTCCCCTAGGTAACGTCATGCCTCTAGGAGTGACATTTTGCCTCTCCTAGGAAAAATGTGTAATGTTCCCAAGCCAAGATGCAACGAACATCACGGTTTTGGGTGTCTTTTAAAACTTTTCTGGTTGTGGCATTTCATCAAACACTTTGTTGATCTACTTATTTAGATGCATTTACTTGCAGGATGGCCTATTGATTTCGGCCTTAGGGTTTTAGTTGATGATTTGTATATGTGTTGCAGCAATAAATAAGAATATGCAATCATGGAACATACCTCAACCATCTATAATGTCCCCACTTTCGGAGATCATTACATTTCAAAGGTTTACGATGTCAAGAGTAGCCAGATGGGTGTTATAGCGAGTACAGGGGTTATTGAGAGGAATTTTGGGATCTGGATTACATCATCCACCCCACTTTATCATTATGATCGATTTCGCACAGGTTGGATTTGGTTTCATTGCATTCCGACGATTTCCATGATTTTGAGTATTTTGAGCTATAAGTCAATTAATTTCACTGAAGTGGTCATTTTGGGCACATTACTTGGAGGAACCTCTCAATGTAATAGCTCATTGGAATCGGGAGGAGCAACACTACAGGATGGGATGGCTAGAAGTGATTTTCAATGGCCAGGGAAGCCACAAGCAGAGATAAGGCGCTTTTTAGAGGTAAAAAGGTTAATTAATTAATTAAATATTAATAAAATGAAAGTCACTTTGGAGTGAGAAGGTGAGCAGAAAGTATAAAGGAAAGGCGGGGGCCTCTATTGATTCATTCATGTATGTCTATCATTTTGATATCAGACTTCTAGCTAGAGGGCCCATCTCTTGGGGGTTTTGAGGGTTTTGACTTAACAAACCCTAGAGGACGATTTGGTGGTGAAAGATTCCACCTAGCTTGTCCCAAGCTTGGTCTCGAAGATGCAATACTCTCCCACACCATTCTAGTTCCAGATCTACTCAGTGCAGGAGGGTTCTACACCAGCCACAGGCACAGGAAGAGAAGGAGGGCACACCAATGGGGGTTTCTAGCAAGGGGGTCGCACCATTTATTGAAGGATGGTTCGTTGCAGGAGTTTGAGGGATCCCTTGGAGATTTGAGCAGTTGAGTTTTACTTGCAGGGCCTTGGCCATGATTTCTAATGCCTCTTGAGAGAGTTATATGGTACAAATTATTTCCTAGAACATTGGGACGAATTGGAGAGAATGAGGACATTTTGGAGATTCATATCTATTTAGTTTAGAGGGGTTAGACTTCAGATGTGACCCTGAGACTTCACATAGTGACTTGTAGTGTCCCGATCTATCTTTCTAGCAAGTTTCAAGGCATTTGGAGGCCTCCTTCATCAGGGCCAAAATTATAGGGTTTGACAGTTTTAGGAGGGTGCAACTCCATTGGAGGATTCAACATTTGGAGGAGTTTCCCTTGGTATTTATGTTTGAGATTTCAGGAGGGGATTCTACTCATCCCGATATACAGTTTGGCATCTTCAGCATAGCATTTGGAAGCCACCTTCATCTGGGCCTAAATTATAGGGTTTGACAGTTTTAGGAGGGTACGGCTCCATTGGAGGATTCAACATTTGGAGGAGTTTCCCTTGGTATTTCGGCTCGAGACTTCAGGAGGGGATTCTATTCATCCCGATCTAAAGTTCGACATCTTCAGCATAGAATTTGGAGGTATTTGATAGTAGGGCCGAATTATTGAGGGTCTTCAAGGTTTCAGCATGGCGTGGCATCTTCCAACTTGGGGGTTTAGCATTTCTTACGGCCCAGATCTACTCTTGCATTGGTCTTAAGTGAGTATTCGGCCTTCAGACGCTTATATTATATTTTATTGGAGCATTTTGTAGCAGCTTCTATCTATTTTGTCAGAGCCATTTGTTGAGCATTCCAGATTGGCCTTCTCATTGTAGCAGGATCTTCTATTTATGAATAAAAGCATATTTGAGATGTTTTGGCTTGTCTATCATGTTGTTGATCTTTCATATGGTTGAGGTATGTTCCATGATCATATCTTCTTGTTTATTGATGAAAACACTCATATAACCACATCAATAAAACCCTAAGCGTAACTGTAAGCAAAGTGTTTGATGAAATGCCACGACCAATAAAAGTTTAAAAAGACATCCAAAACCATGATGTTCCTTGCATTTTGGCTTGGGAACATTACAGTGGTATCAGAGCTTAGATTCCTACCAGCCAGTAGGATTTAGCACATGCATGCAGAACTATAGTGGGATCTTACATTCGGCAAGATGGAGTCTAGGGATTTTGCTAGAGAGACAGTACGTTGTGAATGTGAATACTACAACCTTTGTGAGAGCACTACGGCCCTAGTAACATTCCAACAGTATTTGTCCATGGAAAATCGTAAGTGGAGCAAAGATGAGGTTACATTTTGGGGCAATCAGATAGAGGAATTCAGAGCTAGCGCAGCTAGTTGGAGAGAAACATAGAGTAACCCCACACCCATTAGGAGTACGCAACTTTGCTACAATTGCAAGGTGCCTTGGGAACCAGATCATAGGTGCAGGGGCAAGGATCAAAAGCACATTGTTGAGGCACACTATGACAGTGATGATGAGGTGTGTGAGGATGGAGTGATAGATGTTGATTTGGGGTAGTCTGATGATGATAGTGACTCTTGCAGAGAGGCTAGTGATAGTGACTCTTGCACAGAGGTTGATGATACTAGCATGCTTGAGGAGGATGGTGACCTTTGTGTAGTTGATAGACAATCGGAGGAGTAGGATGACAGCACCTGCATTTCAGCAGACATATCACATACTATTGATGACCTTACACCTTAGCAAAGTGGTGACACTAGTGAGGACTCGCATGTGTTAGCACCTACAGATGACCAACTTCCTATGGTGGTCGTGACACATCTGTCATCTTTTCAGACACAAATGATAGCCACGTCACAGGACGATAACAGTGGCATTTCAAATGTGATGGAGGAGCCATGTGTGAGGAATTCACACCAGGGACATGTAGATCCACAGATCCAGGAGGAGATATAGGACGTGCAGACCGTTGACCTTACACATACAGATCAACATGAGGAGATTGAGTCACCTCTTTCGGAGACTCCATTAGTTGAGTAGATTGGGGAGATTGATAGGTTGATGGGGCACTTACTTCCAGGATCGGCCTACAGTGATGAGGATGCACTCTTTATTGGTCAGGACGACCATAGCATGTGTCTGGACACATCTATATGGGATCCAGGTGCAGATGATAGTAGTAGGGTGAGTGCACATGAGGGTACAGCTGCTTATACAGGTTATAATGTGATTCAGAGGGAGCTAGCAGTTGGTGATGATACACAGTCGCATATAGGAGGACCCAGTGGCACACTAGACAGTGGTCAGTTCAGCACTTTATCTTTTGTAGATAGTGTTGTTGGGGACTTTAGTATTGACACTAGCAGTGAGAGACACGAGGTGGCACATAAGCATGATTGTGATCAGGAGTCACACCACTTAGCAGCACAATTGAGAATCGATGAGGATATTATCATGGCAGCCACCAGACGCAGTGATAACATGCATGCATCGATGGCAGATTACTGTTGGACAGCATTAGTGGCACATGGTAGTTAAAATGAAGGATTTTCCATGGATGATTTTCATACTCTCTGGGAGAGAGTATCTGTGATGAGGACCGACTACCAACAGTTGTTGACTGACAGGGATTACCTATTGAGGATTGGTGAGATGTATCATGAGGCTTTGAGGGAGAAGGAGTTAGAGGTGGACAGACTTACTCAGGATTTGGAGATCACTCAAGGATTCTTGAGAGGCACACAGACAACCCCCCCCAAGAATCAGAGTCCAAATCAAATGAGCTTCTTGAGGAGATATGTCGGAGATCCATTTCACCTATCTTAGTGGATACTCGGATATATCATTCAGTCACGTTGTTAGGGGACGTTGGTGAACTAGCAGAGGAGCACCAATTGATGGAGGACACTTCCATTGGTGTTCTGAGAGAGTTTGACCTCCATGTAGAGGTTGATCTAGCAGTACACCCAGGATATATGATACAACATGAGTCTATGGGAGGCAACATGAGTATGTTGGAGCATACAGTGAGGAGTGATAGCTCACAGAGTCATGCCGAGATGTAGGGTGATATTCAAAGGGGTGTCTGCCTTGCATGGAGGAGACACACTTGGGGGAGCATGCAGATGTCAGTCCTTTGCAGAAGCACCTTCACCATATCAGTAGTTACAAGAGAGATGAGAGATGGAGGTTGGTTGACCAGCAATTGGAGGAGTTACTTCTAGTTGTACCTGACGATTGGGGTCTAATGATGGCTATAGGCGAGCAGTTATCAGGTGTACAGATAGACGTTCTTTTGGTCGAACCCTTGGGATTGATCGAGGTAGGTGGTAATTTCTAGTCCTACGATCAGCTACAGATGTTGTTGTTATCCTCTTCCAACACTTTTATCATGGACGATAGCATGAGGAGAGATAGACATTGGCTGAGGACATGGGGAGTGGCTAGGCCGAGACCCCCTGACATGAGTGTTTCTACGGAATCCAACCGGATAGAGGTGAGTCATCATAGGCAACCAGTTGAGACATGGTACTTGATGGTGAGCATCATAGGTCAGATGATAGCAGATGATCACAGAGGGCTTCCGACAGTGATCAGTCTGACACAGGAGTCGTTAGAGGAGATTGGAAGTGATAAACTTCCAAGTCTGCCATGGGATCCGAGATTTCACGTGGTTAGTAGGGTGGTTCACTACATGGTGACCCAAGTTGAGCCAGAGAGCCACACACTACACTAGGGGTTGATTTGGAGTGGGTTTGCAGGGATTTGTCCGAGGGAGTGAGGCGGCCTTTCACTTTTGATCATGATGATCGGACATGGAGGCGGTTAGACTGGTACTTCTTCTACGGAGATGAATTTACAGATACAATTTCTGGATAGCAGGTCCAATGGTCACAGGTATTTCAGTTTGAGGATCTAGGAGAGGGGGATCTAGTATGTATGCAGGGGGCAGACTGTCATGGTCAGAGTGGTGCAGGATCAACATGGTGATCTTAGACAGAGGTTAGCATGGGACCCAGGGATTGCAGGATTGATCATTTCACTGACTGGCAAAGGTGAGTGGACCTTTGCAGGGGAAATTTGTTCCGACTTTTCATGGAGCTTCAGTGTTGATGGGAGCACATCGCTTGAGGATGTCTCTAGGAGGTCTTGCAGTCCCTCATTCTGGCATCATCAGGTGCAGTTGATCTTGATAGTAGCTTGGAGGATGGACTCATTCTGGGATGAGGCCATGTGTCATGTACATGAGACTCACGAAGTTGGTGTAGTTCAAGATTATGCTTCCCAGGGGCTAGCAGTTCATGACTTGATATGGGACCCAGGGGGCAGCATGTGTGAGTGTTCATATTTGAATAGGTTCTACTATGTATCCCATAGGTGGACATGGGATCCTGGTATTATACTTGAGGGGATTCGGTTATTTCTTGAGGACAAGCAATTTTCTAGCAGGGAGGACTGTAATGTCCCCACTTTGGGACATCATTACATTGCAGAGGTTTACGATGTCTAGAGTAGCCATATGGGTGTTATAGTGAGTACAGGGGTTATTGAGAGGCATTTTGGGACCCGGCTTGCATCATCCACCCCATTTCATCATTATGATCCATTCTGGACATGTTGGCTTTGGTTTCGTTAGATTCCGACGATTTACATGATTTTGAGTATTTTGAGCTATAAGTTAATTAAATTCACTGAAAAGGTCATTTTGGACACATTACTTGGAGGAACCTCTCAGTGTAATAGCTCATTGGAATCGGAAGGAGAAACACTACAGGATGGGATAGCTAGAAGTGAATTTCGGTGGCCAGGGAAGCCACAAGGAGACATTAGGCGCTTTTTAGAGGTAAAAAGGTTAATCAATTAATTAAAGTGAATCAATTAATTAATTAAATATTAATAAAATGAAAGTCACTTTGGAGTGAGAATGTGAGTAGGAAGTATAAAGGAAAGGAAAGGGCCTTTATTGATTCATTCATGTATGTTTATCATTTTGATATCTGGATTTTAGCTAGAGGGCCCATCTCTTGGGGGTTTTGAGGGTTTTGACTTAACAAACCCTAGAGGATGATTCGGTGGTGAAAGATTCCACCTAGCTTGTCCCAAGCTTGGTCTTGAAGATGCAATACTCTCCCACACTATTCTAGTTCCAGATCTACTCAGTGGAGGAGGGTTCTACACCAGCCACAGGCACAGGAAGAGAAGGAGGGCGCACCATTGGAGTTTCCAGCAAGAGGGGCACACCATTTATTGAAGGGAGGCTCATTGCAGGAGTTTGAGGGATCCCTTGGAGATTTGAGAACTTGGGTTTTACTTACATTGCCTTGGACATGATTTCTAGTGCCTCTTGAGAGAGTTCTATGGTACAGATTATTTCCTAGAGCATTGGGACGAATTGGAGAGAAGGAGGACATTTTGGAGATTTAGATCTATTCATTTTGCAGGGGTTATACTTCAGATATGACCTTGAGACTTCACGTAGTGACTTGCAGTGTCCCGATGTAGCTTTCTAGCAAGTTTCAGGGCATTTGGAGGCCTCCTTCATCAGGGTCGAAATTATAGGGTTTGACAGTTTTAGGAGGGTGCAGCTCCAATGGAGGATTCAGCATTTGGAGGAGTTTCCCTTGGTATTTCGGTTTGAGATTTCAGGAGGGGATTCTACTCATCCCAATCTACAGTTCGACATCTTCATCATATCATTCGGAGGCCTCCTTCATCACGGCCGAAATTATAGGGTTTGACAATTTTAGGAGGGCGCAGCTCCATTGGAGGATTCAACATTTGGAGGAGTTTCCCTTGGTATTTCGGCTTGAGATTTCATGAGGGGATTCTACTCATCCCGATATACAGTTTCACATATTCAGCGTAGCATTTGGATTTCTTTTACGGTAGGGCCGAATTATTGAGGGTCTTCAAGGTTTCAGCAGGGCATGGCATCTTCCAGCTTGGGGGTTTAGCATTTCTTACAACCCAGATCTACTCTCGCATTGGTCTTCAGTGAGTATTCGGCCTTCGGAGGATTATAGTATCTTCTATTGGAGCATTTTGTAGCAGCTTTTATCTTCTTTATCAGAGCCATCTGTTGAGCATTCCAGATAAGCCTTGTCATTGTAGCAAGTTCTTCTATTTATGAATAAAAGCAGATTTGAGATGTTTTGACCTGTCTATCATGTTGTTGATATTGCATATGGTTGAGGTATGTTCCATGATCGTATCTTCTTGTTTATTGCTACAAACACACAAATAAACACATCAGTAAAACCCTAGGCATAATTGTAAGCAAAGTGTTTGACGAAATGCCACAACCAATAAAAGTTTAAAAAGACACCCAAAACTATGATGTTCCTTGCATCTTGGCTTGGGAAAATTACAAAATGTTTGGCATGTGGGGTATAGCCTATGTCATCCAAGTCAATCTCAAGGCCTTGTAAGTCTGATATTTCTCATCTGGCATTTGGGCCCTTGGCATCCAACCGTTGGGCTTGTATCCCCATGGAAGCCCAAGCTAGGCTTGTTCTCCCAAAATTGTCCACCAACTAGGTCCTACAAAGACAATTGAGCACGCCCTCCAAAGATTTCAAATCATAACACCATGATAAGTGAATCAAATCAATAAATGAGCCACCTAAGCATGTGCATCAAATATCACTATATCAAATAATTAAATGCTCAAAGACACTATGCAACTTGTCAAGCTTGAATATGGGAGGGTATACGAGGTGTTCTATTGGGTTGATCTTTCCCTAGGTCAAGGAGAGTTTCCCAGAGATCCCTCTCTAATCCATGTAAATTGGATGAAGTGGTTGGTTTCAAGACTCAATTGACATAGGGCTCATGACATACAAGGGGTCGTAGTGTCTCATTCATGGGTGCCTTTGTAGAGGGTGTGTAGTACCTTCGTCTGCAATGCACTTTTTCCAAGCCCATCAATTGCCTTTTATATTTCTTTCTTTGTATTTTCTTTCAATATAGTATAAGGAGAGATTGAAGGTCATTGCCCCAACGTGTTGAACAGATGATGGCAATGTCACCCACAAACACCTAGTGGAAATGAGAAGGTTGGCTCGTGATGAGACCCCCTTTCTCTCAACCATGCAGCTAAGAGCCATTGCCCTGGTTTGGTGACATGATAATGGAAATTTCATACCACTACATATTCATGGATGTGATAGGTTGGCTCGTGATGAGACCTCTTATCCTTCAACTATCCTTTTAAGCATTCTTTATTATATTGTGGGTCCCATTTACTCAAAGATAATAGTTTCACTACTTTCTTGGGTGATCCCTTGGCGAAGCATCTGGAAGGTTTATACAAGGATTTTATATTTTACCCAACATCAACCCTTCTGGGACTTCAACCCATTATGTCCGTAGAATGAGGGACAACCCCTTATTGGTTCAATACACCCTAAAATCCCAAGAGATAAGGAAATGAAGGGGAATAATGATGGAAAGTGGTAAGTATGGTCGAGAATGGTATGATGGCTCTTTAAGGGAGTTCCTAGTAGAAAACCCATCCCCAAGGAAAACTACTTACTAGGGCACAATGTCAACCACCAAGGTGAAGTAGGGAAAAAGGCATAATGCCCAAGCATATATCATGAAACCTAGAGCAATATAAGATACACCATACGTAATTGTCTTTGCTATCCCCATTTTATGGAAAATGAAGGAGATTATGTCTCGAGGCCCTCAGGTTGCAGATATGGAGTGTCGAGAGAATAAATGGTCAATTGTATCGTTTGCACAGATGGAAAACCCACTCACCACCACAGATGGTCACAGTTTTTCACATGGCATCCACCATATTTGTTGGCTTCCGAAAGGCAGTGGGCCTTGCTCCATGAGGACAAGTTAGTATTATGGTGAGCATCATTTGAATATTTGATCCATTTGATTATGTTGTATCTTAGATTACTCTAGATTTCTTGATATATGTTTGGACACTATGCCTTTTTCCCTACTTCACCTTGGTGGTTGACATTGTTCCCTAGTAAGTGGTCTTCCTTGGGAATGGGTTTTCTACTAAGAACTCCCTTAATGAGCTATTGTATCATTCTCGACCATACTTACCACTTTCCATCATTACTCCCCTCCATTTCCTTATCTCTTGGGATTTTAGGGTGTATTGACCCAAGAAGGGGTTGTCCCTCATTCTATGGGAAGAAGGGGATGAAGGCCCATAGGGGTTGATGTTGGGTAAAAGATAAAAGCCTTGTAATAAACCTTATAGATGCCTCGCCTAGGGATCACCCAAAAAATCAATAAAACACTTATCTTTGCGTAAAGAGGACCCACAATATAATAAAGAATGCTTAAAAGGTTAATTGAAGGATATGAGGTCTCATCGTGAGCTGACCTCTCATGTCCATGAATATCTAGTGGTATGACATTGTCATCATCTGGTCACCAAACCAGAGCAATGGCTCTCATTTGCATGGCTAAAATAAAGGGGCTCTCATCATGATCCAACCTTCTCATTTCCACTAGGTGTCTGTGGGTGACATTGTCATTATCTGGTCACCACGCCAGGGATTTCAATCTCTCCTTATGCTATATTGAAAGAAAAAACAAAGAAAGAAAGATAAAAGGAAATTGATGGGCTTGGAAAAAGTGCATTGCGGACGAAGGTACCACACCCTCTACAAAGGCAGCCATGAATGAGACACTACGACCCCTTGTATGTCATGAGCCCTATGCCCATTGAGTCTTGACCCCAACCACTTTACATGGCTTAGAGAGGGATCTCTTGGAATCTCTCCTTGACCTAGGGCAAGATCTACCCAATAGGACACCTCATCAACCCTCCCATATTCAAGCTTGACAAGTCGCATAGTGTCTTTGAGCACTTAATTGTTTGATATAGTGATCTTTGATGTACATGCTTAGATGGATTATTTATTGATTGGATTGACTTATCATGATGTTATGACTTATGCTCATATGTCTTGGCAGGACCTAACTAGTGGACAGTTTTGTGAGAACGAGCCTAGTTGGGGCTTCCATGGGGATACAATCCCACAGGTTAGATGTCAGGGGCCTGCATGTCAGATGAGAGATATCAAACTTGGAAGGCCTTAAAGATGACTTGGAAAACATAACCTAGCCCCCACATGCCAAATGTTTTTCCTAGGAGAGGCAAAACGTCACTTCTAGAGACATGACATCACCTAGGAGGTTTAGGGATTGGTGGTGAGGTGCCACTCATTTACACTTGTACGTTTTGAGGAGAAGAGTTTCTTCACCATGATGATGTCATCTAGATGCTTGACATGTGGCCTTTGGAGGCCTACTTATGCTTCTCCAACACCAACAACTTCCTAAAAGTGGCAAAATGTCCCCTAAAGGGGTGGCATCCTTCTAAAATTAGGGTTTTCTTATGTGCAAAAGTGAATTTTAAATGAATTACTTTGTAAAGGGGGAAAGATTAGGGTTGTTGACCCCTAATCTTGTGTTTTACTCCATAATTTATGGATAAGTCACCTTGGTGACATTTGTATAAATAAGAGATCATAAGATCTCATTTTAAAATAACTCTCCCTCATTATGAGAGGACTTGGTCAGAAATTTTTGGCTATATTGGCTCTTTTGTTTCTTGTGCACTTGTTTATGGATATATTTATGAATGGTTGTTGGAGGAGGTCTAGCGCTACCTTTGGATGATGCTTTCTAGCTCTTATGGTGGATTATCTTGGCATTTCTCTTGATCTTGGTATGGTATTTTACTATTATGCTATCATTTTTTCAACTCAAGTATTGTTATGCTAGGATCTAGGTGGGAAGTATAAGTTGATACGCCCCCACCATAGCCTTTATCATTTTATGCTTCATCTCATTGATTTCACTAGGCTTTGCTAAGAGAAGTATAAGGGCACACACCTTCCTAGATTAAACCCCAACTAGAGAAACTTGCCTTGGGAAGTAAAAGGGATTGCACCCCCAAGGAGGTAGCTTCTCTAGCTCTTGTTTTTTTTACTCAATTAACCCAATAGTAAAGGCACTAACCATGATTTTTTGCATTGGAGATATAAAATCATTGCCTTGGGAAACATAATTTTTGACCTTTTGAAAGTTTTATTGCTTGAAGTTGATTTCCCTCATTGAGAGGAGTATCCCCCCACTAGGGAGTCCCCTCTCTTTCAATACTCTAACTTTTGTTACAAACTTTAACCTACAACCATTAGGGTTGCATAACCCTAGCCACTAACACTCTCATAACTCCTAAACTAACCCTAGACTAACTTCTAAATTTTACTCACTTACTCTACTAACTAGGGTGCATCTTTTGGTCTAGTTCTTGGTACTTTTCCATGGTTGATTTTGTTGTTGCATGCCATTGAATGCTACATCCATAATGATGCAATTTTCTGCAGAGAATACATGTTTACAACAACCATCTTCGCTTGCTTCTTAAGTGCCATTTTCCAGCCTATATTCATTGTTAAATTTGATGTTTATTTACTTAACTAGTCTAGATATTTGTATGTAGATTTAGATGTTTTATTTGTTGATATAAAATGATATTTATTGTTGCAAATTAGGGACAACAAGCTTAAATTGCTGATCCAACTAACATATGTTATTGCAAAGTGTCTTTTCTTGTGTCTGGGGCAAGTACAATCATCCGGAGAAGTATTATACCAATGGAGAAACAATTACTTGACTTACAAGGCATCTCTTCCTACCTTTCATACCACTTAGACTTGACCTCTAGGGGATTCACTTCATCTTATCTCCATCTCCATCTCCATCCCCCTAGGGTCACCGGGATCGCCTCCCTAGAGTGACATAGTCACCCTTGAAATGTGGGACCTACATCGAGGTAACATTGGGCGTAGGATTCCCAAGTTGTAGAACTTGCTTTGTGGTTGGGTCAAGATTTTCCCAACCTACAACTTGTGCTATAACATTTTGGCGTCATTTTCTAGGAAGATTTTGAATCTTCTTTGTACCCTAATGAAACTTTGGTAAGCTATCCCAAATCCTTTCCCTTAGCTTGCCTAGTGACTCCACACGAGGGACATTCTCTTTCCACCTTTCTTGATGAGTTCATTTTGAAACTCGTCTGGCGACTCCACCTTCCCAGAATCCTTCTTTCCCCAAACCTTTTCCCCTTGGGAGGTTCAATCCTTCTAAGGTTTACCAAAGAAGGCCTCCTCCCAAGTCTCCCATTGCTAAAACCCTTTTCCATAAAACCCTTCCTCTTGCTCCAATGGCTCACCCTTGGGAAAGAGACCTCTACAAACCCCTTAACATGGAAAATATACAAGGTTACCTAACAAAAGTCAACAAGTGGTTTCCAAAGTTCCTATAAAACAATGTGATAACTCTCGAAGACAAAATTTATGTCATGGGCCTAGATATGAACAATGCAGGTATGGATCATGAAGATGTGGCCATGAGACTATTCTCTTCATCATTGACCGAAGAATCTCTTGATTGGTTCAAAGGACTCCCTGATAATCATATTACGACCTATGATGTTTTTTCCACATTATCTAAAAGTAGATGGTGGGACACTTGGGACTCAGTTCAATCAAATAAAGAAAAAGGAGAATGAAATGGTAAGGGAATTCATTTCAAAATTTGATAGGTTGTATAGTCAAGTTCCAATATATTACCATTCTACATCATCATCAATTCATCTCCTTTACATGAATTCCTTTGAATGGAAGTTTCGATACATCCTTAAAGATAAAAATCCCATGTTATTTGCAGTGGCTAAAGAATTCAGTATCGACATTGAAGAGAATCTCCTTGATTTGAAAATAGAACCTTTTTAGTACCCTCACAACAAGGCATAATCAAGTACGAAGGTTTCCAACAACAGTGTTCCTGATCCAATTGCTCTCCTGACTCAGAAGATGGACCAAATGAATACTCAGTTTTTCCAAGTGAAGGATCATCTTATCAACTGTATGATTACAGTGGAAAGAAATCAATTTTCTCCCAGACCTTAGTTTTCTAGACAACAGAGAGATGCCATTGGTTGGAAACCAAGGCCTCAATAAGAGGCAAAGGCCTTGGGTACCTTGAAACCTGTTGGGATGGTTGATATAGAATCTTGGTGTCTCCCATGCCAAGAACCCCATAGGGAAGATGAATGCCCCTGACAAGACGAAGATTATCCTGACAATATAAACTTCATGGTTTGCAATCTCAATGATGAACAGGTTACTCAAGAAAAAATCAATGAAGCCAGAAGAATAGGAGAAAGAGAGGGGAGAATCTAGGCCTTAAATAAACTGATAGATGATCAGAAGGAGTTAAGGAAGAGGGAAATTCTAACCTACATAAGAAAAAATGTTTCAGTCCCTCCATTACAACGTGACACTCCTCTTCCATTAGTAGAAAAGGTGTCTCCACCACCGGTATGTGAGTTTCTTCCTAAGCCAACTCCTATAGATGACATTCAGTTGAACATAGATGTTGCAAACATGTTTGGAAAACTGAATATGACGGACCCAGTGACAGAGATGTGTAAGATTCCTTTCGTAAAAATGGATATTTTAAGGATATTACAGGTGCCAATCGAGAAGGAGGATCCTCCCATCATTTTGAATACTATGTATCTCGATCGGTCAAAAGACGAGAACCCTCCCTTCTATCTTTCATTAGGCATGAATGGCCTCCACTTGAACAACTGCATGCTTGATTCAAAGGATTCAACAAATGTCATATCTTTGAATTTAATGAAACAACTTGGTTTGAAGACAACCCGACCTTATGGAAATGTTTGTGGTATTGATTCGAGAAGAGTTGAGGTCTTGGGAGTATGTGAAGATGTTGAGGTATTTTTGATAAATTTTCCACATATCAACGTCCTCATGGACATATTGGTGATCGATTTCCCTAATGCCTGGGGGATTCTCTTGTCAAGAACCTAATCCTCAACCCTTGGAGGTTTCCTTAGCATGAACCTTACACATGCATATATTCCCATGGGTGATGGCACCTATGAGATCTTACATAACAGGGAAAAGAAAGATACACATGTTATGAATTTGAGGGGCCCTAATTATGTCAGTGAACACTACCATGATATGCCTCCACATATTATTGAGTATGATCCATTCGAGTTAACCTTCACGCAAGAAGATTCAGTAGAGATGTTTCTCCCATGGGAAGATAAAAAGAAGACTACATAGTACCATAGGAAGTAATCAAAATATATTCATATTATACAAACGCAAGGTGGGAAAAATGAAGAATTCATCGAAGATACAATCCACACGATAATAGTACACCTTGCATCGATTTCGGTTAAGAAAGTCATGTGATCATGTGGGACAAAAGAAAGGTCAAACCCAAATATGAACAAAAAAACAACGATTCTTGGCTTGGCCCTTACGTCATCAGGAAGAAGTCTGACAAAGAAAATTACTATCTAAAAACATTAGACAAAAGAAAGATGCCACTACCAATAGATGGGTCTCTTCTCCAACCTCACATCTAGGTCACATGACTTCTTTAGGGCCTGTGCCCCAGGTAAGTAGGTAAGTCATTTTGATTCCCTACATTTGCATCTTGATTGCTCAAACTAGTTAGATGCATTTCATTTTCATTTTACTCTACTTGCATGTTTTTTTTGTGTTTTCTAGTTGGTATGTGACCTATAGGACTATCCTGTGGCTGAGAAACCATGACTCAGGGGCATCTAAGCTGTCAAAATCACACGGGGATCGCACTCGGCCTGAGCCACACCAACCCTTAACATGGCTAGATTTTTTTTGTCCCTGCAGGTTTCGAATTGGTGACTTAACATCATGGAGTGACTTAAAAACACACTTTGTCATTGATTGTCCTACACCTTGGGGTCTACTTGCAAATTGATTTAATGCTTAGTTTAGAATTTATTGAAAAATGTCAAAAAAACTATTTTCCTAGTTTAGTGGGTTTTGATTATCATCATATGAGAAAAAGCATGAATAGGCCATCCTGCACTTGAAAGTTTGATGTTTCCCTATAGGCACAGGTCTACCAGGAGATTTTGTGGTTCTCATGCACTCTACGATGATCACATGTCCCAAAGTAGGAGCCAGATGTTATCCCCATTTTGTGGATAACTAAGGAGATTATGTCTCGAAACCCTCAAGTTGCAGATATGGAGTGTTGAGAGATTACACGGCCAACAATACCATTTGCATAGATGGAAAACCCACTCACCAAAACAGATGGTTGTTGGTCACTATAATTGCTTAATTGATTTCAAACAACCAAGTGAAACATAAATTATCAACCCAGCGAAGTCTTTTATTTCAAAGGTAACCATGCACTATATATGCTCAATTCCAAAAGTAGCTTAGTGTTGTAGTAAGAAACTTATACTAATTTCACTTGCTCAAATAAACTGAAGTTCTGTATTAAATCACAGGAAAGTAACTTCCCTATTGCAAACCTTTAAAGATCAATCTAAGAATCATGGATTACATTTGAATTAATACTTGCAATGGGAAAGAACAACTATTCTGCAATCAGAGAACAGGACCCTTACTCTCAGCAGAGACTTCAGCATTAACACTCTTTCATGAAAACAACAATGCAGAAAATAATTAACTCTATCTAACAGAAAACAAAGCCACCTAGTTCCCTTCTTTCTAAGTAGGAGCCTTGAGCCTTACTTATGTTTAGCACACTTGTGAGGTCGAGGTTTACAGAGAACAGAGCAGTCTGATCCCTTCCTTTCTGAGCAGGGATCCCTAACCCAGTTTTTAGCTAGTACTAATGAAAGTTTCCAGAGGACAGGATGTTTTGGTTCTTTCCTTTCTGAGTAGAAACCCTTAACCCAATCACTGGTTAACACACTTGCAGAGGTAAAGGAAATCTACAGAAGACCAGGTGTTGTGATTCCTTCCTGTCTGAGCATGAACCCTTTAACCAAATCTCTGGCTAGCACACTTGCAGAGGTAAAGGAAATCTACAGAAGACAAGGTGTTGTGATTCCCTCCTGTCTGAGCAGGAATCCTTTAACCAAATCTCTGGCTAGCACACTTGCAGCAGTAAATGAAATCTACAGAAGTTGAGGTAATTGGATTCCTTCCTGTCTGAGCAGGAACCTTTTAACCGAACTTCTGGCTAGCACACTTGCAGCAGTAAATGAATTCTACAGAGGGTATGATGTTCCGATTCCTTTCTGTCTGAG
>ML780593.1:439173-463676 GCA_009831015.1 Picea engelmannii
ATTTTAAACAAACTCTAAACAAGATGCATCGAATCTTCACCCATTTACCACTAAACCACAATTCAAGTGAGTTCAGTGACACTAAAATTAACACATACAATATTCAACAATTTGATTTTAATAAAATATTTTCTAATTTGTTGCTATCATTAAACAAAATACAAAATATACTATCATGAAAATGCTCATGATTTATATAGTGAAAAAGTTTGTAGGTCTAACTTGAAAACACCTTAGAACGAGTAAATTTGTAAAATTTGCAATACAAATAAAGTTGAGGATGATTAACATTTCCTTTAGCATGTGTTGGAGTAGGACATTTTGGGTAAGCTTTGGGAGTCGTGCAGGAGCTGACCACGTGACAAGTCAACAAAGGAGAAGCATGCACGGAAGATAGTTAGCACATTTTCAAAAGCTGGCGCGCGAAAGACGAAAGTTAGGAGTTTTGGGACATTTTGTCCACATTGTAACAGGCTAAGCCCTGATGTATATGTATAAATATGTATGGGTTTTGGGTAGAAATTAGTTAGTTAGTTAGTTAGTTGATCAACAAAGAGCTTTGGCAGGAGAATTCTGAGTGGGTTGAGTGGGTTTTTGGGAAATGAATAGCACTTTGCTAGTTGATGAGTATGAGTTGAGTTGAATATCAGTCGAGAGGTATGTGTGCACTGCAACATAGAATGGATTGGGCAGGTTTGGGTTTTAACTGAAGATTATTGTATGAATGCAGTGCACACCTGTTGTAAGAATTGAAGATGAAGGAATAATATAATAAGCCAATCGTTGCAGACATAGCTCTGTTTGGGTTGAACCATGTTAAATATATGTGTCATGATGTATGTTGTGATGTGTTTTTTTATGTTATGTTTATGGCACACATGTAATGCATGATGGTTAATCTGAATATGTATCTCATGGTTCCGTGCATCTATTGAATGGTTAAGTAAGATGAATTTGTTAGATGTTATGATGTTGTTATGAGTTTTTCCATGTGGTATATGAATGAATATTGAGTAAATAATAAGGATGAATGCATCATGTCCCCCCATGACTATGAAAACCTGGTTCTTGCAGTCCCCATAGGTGCCTCGGGTGAGACTTTGCCTGCTTGCGGATGATACCGAAAGGGTCGGTATCTTGGTATTTGTTGGTGAATTAATGTTGAACCCCAGAACCAAGTTCTGTGATTGAGGGGGGTGTGGAGGCCTACCAAGGAGGAGATTAGAAAATGGTTGGACATGAAGGAGATCAAGTTTGCAGTAGATCAAAATAAGAATCCACAGATCAATGTAGAGAAATGGCTACAAAGGTATGTGTTTACAGATTTGCATGAAATTTTCTTCGTTGAATTTTCGAATATTTTAGCAGAGTGGATCCAGAGATTAATTGAACAGATCGAAAGATATCATACTATTGTTCTAATAAATCAGACTCCTGAGTTAATTAGGAAAGTCGATACTATAAGAAATCGGGTACCACGTGATGTAGATTATTGGCTGGAAAGTGAGTTGGGAGGTTACATTATTGAATTTTCCATAGATTGTAATAAGTCATACAACGTTGTTGAAAGGGAATTCTTTAAGGGACCGCGCAAAAGATACCTAAATTCATCATCTACTTGGATTAATATGTTGTTGTGCGACAAATGAGTTATGAAAATGGAATCTGATCGCTAAGCGCCTCCGTGCACATAGGAGGATTGGGGGTAGCCAGAGGATGGTTTGAGCATAAAGAGGGATGAAGAGAATGAATGAGGAACATATGGACTAAGGATGCCAAGAGAAGAAGAGTGTGCAACGAACAAAGATATTGGAGTATTGCGGAGTGTGAGATATTCAAACTGAATAAGAAGAGGATCGTCGTTGAGAGAGAGGGGCAACATAATGCAAATGAGGGAAGAGACACTGGTGTGATAATCTAGATCGAAGGAAGTTTGCACATAGAAGAAAATATATGTTAGCTCAGTCCGGTAGAAGAAGACCCCGCTCAGATCAAAATATGCATCGAACCCACGATTTTGTGTGTGTCACCAAGAATTGAGGTAAGATATCAAGCTTTGTCAATTATAATTAGTGAAGGAAGTAAAGGTAGTAGTAGAATTAATCAAAGTAGTGGAAGTAGTATGCTGAGTCAGAATCAGTTAGTGTTATCAGGAAAGAATATCGTGCAGAACACAATGGCAGGAGTAGATCCTACCTTACGAATGCATGTCTTCCATGGAGCGGGGATAGAGGATCCATAACAACATTTGTTCATTTGTGAGACAACATGGATTGTGAAGAATGTCCAATATGATTATGCAAAGATTGCGCAGTTGGGAACAACATTCATAGATCGTGCATTATTATGGTACATGAAATACCAGACTACAATACTTGCGAGACAGACTAGAGCATTGGTAGAGGTAAGGAATGCTTCATTGAAAGAGTTTCAGAATCCTAAATCTGAAGCGTAGTACATTACAAAGTTTAAGGAGATCAAGCAAACAGTAAATGAATCAGTGTGGGACTACGATCAAAGATTTAAGTTACTAAAGGATCAATTGACGTTCCAAATTCCAAATGAAGAACACCAAGAGTGGTTTATTGCGGGATTGTTTTCGCATATACGTTGCCCTTTGACACAACAAAAGATTGTGTCGCAGTCATAATCCTTAGAAATTGCAATGAAATTAGAAGTGGCCCCGATAAGAGAAAATGGCGCAGGGATGGCTCAAGTGCAGTCGCAACTAGCAACATTGACTATTCAGTTGTAGGATCTTGCGAAAGGAAAAGAAAAATGTGAGGAGGTTTGGTGCACCACATGTAGAACAAAAGAACGTCATATGAATGAATGTCCAACTTTTCAACAATATTTGAATACAAGAGCTCTGAATCCATTGGGATTATGGTGTGAGATTTGTAAAGCGGTGGGTCACCACCCTCATAGTTGCTCGTTGATGCAGAAGTAGCAAAGTATTGCGAGAAATATATTTTGTACCTTTTTCAAGTCTATAGGACATGAAGAGAAGGATTTTTGCGCATTTGATTTGATGAGAGAGCACACTATAGATGTATATAGAGTCTAAGGAGAAGAATCTGAAGGAGGAGCGCCACAGTATAATACTCCAAGAGGTTATAATCAAGCAGGAAGAGGAGGGTATAGAGGCCAGACAAAAGGAGGAATCAACAGAAGTAGAGGACCAATTATATGCTATAATTGTAATAAACCAAGACAGTTGGTACGAGACTACCTTAATCCACGACGTGTACATATTGCAGATCACTAGACCATGTGATGAAGGATTGTACACAGTTGATCACAAAATGAAATAAAATACGTAAATGTTTGATATCGTCCTTAAATTTAATGTCTTACTTTTTTTTAATCAGGGGAGCAACACTATAAACGAAACCATTAGTACTGGACAACAGAGCATTGATAGTCCAGCGCGGCCAGAAGATCATGGTGCTTCCCAGTGGCCCCATCCCAGTGGGGTGCAACCCCAAGATGTTCCTATGGCTGACGCCCACGATGGTCAACCCAGTTCTCGGACAAGTGGAATGGGATAAGTGAGTGGGAAACAAAATGAAACAATGGTGCTATGATGGGAGCGGATGATGGATTTTCAAAAATCCACCCTGTGGAAAACCAAAACATATAGACACAGGCTTGCTAGGGCACCCTGTCAATCCCCCCAAACATGGTCAAGTGGACAAGTGTAAGATCCAAGCAGTTGTTAGAAATAAAAGGAATTAGATGCACACATTTAATGGTTTTGATGATCAAAGTGACACATACCATGATACCTGAACTAATTACCTCATGGAGCACGAACCTTCTCTGACATAGGACCAAGCCGATGGTGATGGATATTGATGTTGTTGACAAGATAAATATGTTGGAAGAAAGAAAAGGTGGGCCCTCCAGGACCATTCTAAATTCAATCATGCTCTCGGTACTCCATGTCTAGGACCTGTGGGCCTTGAGACATGATCGCCTAGTTATCCCTAAAAGTGGAGGATAACATGCCCCTCACAACAGCCTCCATGGAATGGGTACGAGACCAGGCATGCTCGACCGTGAAAGGACTGAAGCAACATAAATTGCTGAAGAGCACCTAGTAAACGAAGACATGGAGATGGACGAATTACTTAAGAATTGGAAAACACAAAAGAAGACTAAAATAAATTGATGATGTCTAATCATTTTAGAAGACAGATAGATGTACATTGTATAGCTAGTATATTTGTAACATATTTTGAATGATAAATGTCATTTATAAAAACCTTTTTTTATGACATATGCCTTTGAATGATAAACCTCATTTATAGCTTTACAATCATTTTTTTTTTATCAATTTTGAATATTTTTAATCCATATTTTTTAGTAGAATATAGATTGGGTATTGGGGAATTGAGAGTGATGTGAGGGGGGGAGGGGCCATAGGAGCTTCTACCTTCACGTGGTTGTCCCTGTTCAGTAGAGAAAAAAATATTGGAGCTCTTTATTCTTAGAGAAAACCTCTATCGATCCAACGGAGCAACAACATAGTCAATGTTGACTTCGTTATTGTTCCTTCAGATCGAGGGAGGTTTGCTCGAAGATCAGTCGGCTCTAAAAATTATACTTGAAACCAAGAGGAGCTTATTAAGGCCATCACATCTGAGATGTGTGTCTGTGTGTCACTATTTAATCTCCTCTCATATGGATTTTACAAAAAAGAATATCAATGGTGTTTACTATTTGCAATCTTCTCGGTTTTAATTTTTATTAGGATTTATTGACATGGCTTAAAAGTATTTTTTGGTTTTTACTAAAAACTAAATATAATTTTGTTTTTATTTACTACAGTATGCAGTTCACACATTTGCATATTCTCTAGATGTTGTATCAATGCAATGCTACACATTACAATATCAAAGATCAGGTATGTCTTGTCTTTTTTCTTCTTTTTATGACTTATTAAGGTGCCTTTTATTTATTTATTTTTACATTACCATCATTTGTGGGCCACTATGAGGCCAATCCTTCTATCTAATGAACCACACCCAAGTATGTAGCATATATGATTCCCTTTAGTTCATCATATCATATGATTCACACAACTAATCTAATACTTCAACTTGGTTTTTTTGTGGTTGTGTATAAGTAATGCCTTGGATATCATAGTATAAGCATAACAATAATTAGGAAATAGAGTATTTGAAATGAATGAGATATAGATACCACTTCTGAGTAGAAGAACACGATAGCTCAATGACTGGTAAGGAATAAGAGAAGCACATGGACTCTGTACTAGTTACTCCATTGTATCAGCTTAGAGTACTAGTATATCAAGTGTGATTGATTATGGAATATGTACTATTATTGTTTACATAACGTGTTTTTAATGTGCATTAGCATATGCATAGAAAATTTAGCGTGCATAGACAATTTTGATATGTGTTTTTAATGTGCATTGGCATATGCATAGATAATTTTCATGGCTCTAGTTTCCACTTTGCCAAGTTTCTTTTTCCTTGGTGCTATCAGTTTTCTCTTCCTTTTCTCAAACATTGACTGTTTGACATCCTTTAGTTGACTTAAAATATTCATTGAAGTTGTGTTTATGTCTCCTTTTGATCTTTATTTACAAGTGTCTTGTGCTTTTCATTGTAATAGGCTAGCCTCAAAATTGACCATATAAAAAATATTTGCTAAAAGAATACATGGAAAAGAACATTGTCAAAAAAAATGTAATAGCAAGAAGAAAATAAAAGCAATAGAAAATTTGAATAGACTATTGTAATTGTGTTTGATCCCCTCAACTCCCTTCTTAAATAAACAATTTTGAATGGCTTGACATTTGTGCCTTCTCCAAATATTTCAAAAACTTCATATGCTTGTTTCAATTATTTTTCCTTGCTATCATGTAGAGATATTGTTCTTTGACCTTCATTATGCTTTAGTGCTACTTCTTCCATAGTGGTTTTCATATTCAATGCTACAGACTCAAACTATATAAGCATAAAATTGAAGAAACACACACTCTTGCATGAATCAAATATTTTTGCAATGGAAGTAGATGGAGCCCTCTCACAAGACTTTATTCTTATTGCTCAATTGTTGTTCAATTCTAAAAAAATTTACTATGATCTATGGGGTTTCTTATTCAGTTTATTCACAATATTGCTTTATTTCTATAAGACTTCAATAGAGATATGTATAGAAGTCATTTCCCATTTTTGGATATGCTATGTTGGAATAGATCCATTGTTATCCTATCTATGCAAAATGAATTTAGCCCATAATACCTCCTGGAGTTGCACAAAGTTCATGATCATATGGAATATTTGCAAAGAATGACCATACCAACATCCACACACCTCATTCTTGCATTTATCTTTATTATTATTTTTTTTAAATAGATAAATTTTATCGCTCTTGCGATAAAATAACTAAGTAAGAGTAAAACCTAACAAATTACCTAAAACCCTAAACAAATAATATAAAGCCTCGTATAACCTAGTTTTTATACTTATACACACTAACTATTATTCGCAAAACCCTGATTTAAATCCCATTAATATTAAGTCTCATCTATTAAATTAAATTATATTCTGAAATTAAGACAACCGACTCAATTAAATAACTTTTAATTGTCCTGCATTTATAGTATTAATTGATGACAATCAGCTAGCTCTAACTCGACGATTAGTCCTGATGATGAATCTTGATTCGGATTCGAAACGTCGACGACGAAATGATACCAACTGTGGATTATCCGAAAAACACATGCGAGACGAATAAGATCATCGATAGTATTAATAGTTCGTCGCAACTATCGACTCTTCGTCGCTCTTTCGACGAAATGTTCATCGCAAAAACTAGGATAGGTCGTTTCTCTTCTGACGAAGAGGTTCGTCGATAGTATAGATAGTTCGTCGCAACTATCGACACTTCGTCGTTCTTGCAACTAATTGTTCGTCGCATAAACTAGGATAGGTTGTTTCTCTTGCGACGAAGGGGAGCCTTGATAGTATTGATAGTTCGTCGCAAGAACTACTGGGGTCATCGCAAGAGCGACGAACTATTGTTACCGTCAACAATACCTTATGCTTGAATAGTTCGTCGGAAGAACTACTTCGATGGTCTCTCTTGCAACGAGATTTTTTCGGTTGTCGTTCTTGAGACGATCACCGTTGGCCATCTTTATTGTGACGACTATTGTAGGTCATCTCTCTTGCGACGACCACTGTAGGTCATCTCGCTTGTGTCGACTTCCTTGAGTCATCGCTCTTGCGACATTATCCCGGGTCTGTCGCACTTGCCACAGCACGTGAAAGGACGTTTGAGAGGCCCAAGATTTGTTGGAATCTCCACGACTTAACATCGCAAGAGAGTCAAAATGGCCGTCGCAAAATGACCCAAATTTAATAGTGAGAGAAGCATAATAAGAGAAAGTTGAATTATTAAAAAGAAGTCATAACCTCAAATTAAAAAATCAAAATTATTTTTTCATTGTTACCAACTCAAGAAATAAAACAAATATTTCAAAATCCTAAATCTAACGCATAGTACATTACAAAGTTGAAGGAGATCAAGCAAGCAGTAAATGAATTAGTGTAGGACTACAATCAAAGATTTAAGATACTAAAGGATCGATTAACGTTCCAAATTCCAAAAGAAGAACACTGAGAGTGGTTTATTGCGGGATTGTTTTCGCATATACGTTGCCCTTTGACGCAATAGAAGATCGTGTCGCAATCAGAATCCTTAGAAATTGCAATGAAATTAGAAGTGGCCCCGATATGAGAAAATGGCACAGGGATGGCTCAAGTGCAGTCGCAACTAGCAACATTGACTATTCAGTTGTAGGATCTTGCGAAAGGAAAAGAAAAATGTGAGGAGGTTTGGTGAACCACGTCTAGAACAAAAGAACATCATAAGAATGAATGTCCAACTTTTCAACAGTATTTGAATACAGGAGCTCTAAATCCATTGGGATTATGGTGCGAGATTTGTAAAGCGGTGGGTCACCACCTTCATAATTGCTCGTTGATGCAGAAGTACCAAAGTATTGCGAGAAATACATTTTGTACCTTTTGCAAGTCTATAGGACATGAAGAGAAGGATTTTTGCGCATTTGATTTTATGAGAGAGCACACTATAGACGTATATAGAGTCTAGGCAGAAGAATCTAAAGGAGGAGCGCCACAGTATAATACTCCAAGAGGTTATAATCAAGCAGGAAGAGGAAGGTATAGAGGCCAGAGAAAAGGAGGAATCGACAGAAGTAGAGGACCAATTATATGTTATAATTGTAATAAACCAAGACATTTGGTACAAGATTGCCTGAATCCCTGCATGACGTGTACATATTGCAGATCACTAGACCATGTGATGAAGGATTGTACACAGTTGATCACAAAATGACAAGAAAAGAGGAACATAAATGTACAGATGATAGCAACAGAGGCATGCGACGAACATCCTAAGGTAGCAACAGTTACACACAGAGGTAACTAAAATTGATGCGACAGATCAAGGAAACAAGATTCACTAGTGAGTAAGGAAAGCAACAAAGCCTCAAACATTATTTGAGCCTAGAAAGTAGAAGAGACATACATGAAAGTAAGGAAGGAAGTATTGGGAGCATATTGGATAGCATCAACTTTGACTACGCCACCTTTGTATGACAGACCACTAGTGTATGATATGCCACCAGTCTATGATCATTTAGAAAGGCAAGTTGACAAGGTAAGCACTTTGAATAGTTTTTTGAAAAATTGTTTAGAGTTAATGAAAGATGATTTTTCTTTGAGTACAATGCATATAATGATTGATTATTGCGCCCAAGAGAAAGAGATACCTATCGCACATAGAGCAGTTAATTAGGTGCACCGTAAGAAGAGAACAAATAGGGAGTTTTGACTCAACGTGCAGATAGGAAACTACAACATGGACAATATTATTCTGGCTCTAGGCTCTGATGTAAATGTCATCTCGAGGCAGACTTGGGAGATAATGGGCCAGTCGAAGTTGATTTGGTCACCCATTCAGTTGAGACTAATGAACCAACATAAGATCATCCCAATTGGAAGGTTGACATGGGTAAGTATATAGGGGCTTCCGCAGTGCAAGTGTTAGCATTGTTGGATTGCGCAGCGTGGTCGATTTCAAAGTGATTGAGATATTCGATGGAAGCACTCCTTACCCAACACTCCTTAGACTTGATTGGGCCTTTGACAATCAAACCATCATTGACCTAAAGAAGAGACATATGATATTTGAAGTATAAAAATTGAAGGTTACTACGTCATTGGATCCTACTAAAGGAAGAAGATATGTAGAACCAGTGAAGGGAAAAGAGCTCGACAACGTGTATAATATGACTATGCAGATGAATGATTATGTGAACCCTACAACCAATGGTGTGCCTACCTGGAGAAGTATTAGTTCATGTGCGTCAGATTCAAAATAAGCTTTGGATAATTGGCAATAGAGACTGCACGAAGTGTCCACAAGGAAATGTGCTCCAATTACTCGCGTGTTGCGATGGATTGGAACAGACGTATGTGATCCTCCAAGGTATGGTGGGATAACTGATGTAGATTCTTTTATAAGAGAATTTGAATTACAAATATCATAACAACAAAGATTATTAGCATTAGATGTCACACTGAAAGTGACCATGACAATATGGTGGGCACATAAGGATGAAATAAGAGATTGGCAGCAGTGTAGAAAACTATAACAAGTCAGGTTCGGGGCAGAGAATGAAGCTACTATAAAAAAGTATACAAGATTGAGTTGCCTAATGGAGCATGTTACATAATGTGTTGCGACATGGAATAAAGTACCCAGGAAAGAATGGACACATATGTTTATACAAACCTTGGACACAATCCCGAAGAATTGGCACTTAGAACTGTAAATGCACAGAGAAACTGCAGATTGGGAAGACTTAACGTATAATTTCAAGGTAACTTTTAGTTTTGAAGATGATACTCCTATAATTGACTCAACTTTGCAAATCATCAAGAACAACATTTTTTTTTCAGCAGAAGATTCAGTAGAACTAGTACATGTATGTAGCACACATATATTCTATGACATTTGGAGAAGTTTTGCACTGCTATCATGTTGCTGAAGAAGACCACGAAGAGGATGAAGATCTAAGAAATGTGTTAATACCATAAACTGAAGGGGATTGTGCAATAGAAGGACCACAACTTAATTCGTCCATATATGCAAAACCATTGAGAACACGCAGAGTAAATATTTGTATAGAAGAGAAGCCCAAGATCACGAACATAAGAGAGTATTAGAATGACAAGACTATGGAGAAGATATCGGACTTATTGTGTGAGTATCGGGATCTATTCTTGACTACTTTTTCAAAGATGAAAGGGATCGTTGGGGGGTTAAGAGAGATGAAGATTCTCTTGAAGCTAGATGCTAATCCAGTAAAGCAGAGGTCATACAGAATGAATCTCGTATACAAGTAGAAGGCAAAAGAGAAGATAGACAAGATGTTAGAAGCTAGAATTATTGAACCTGTCATAGAATCAAAGTGGATCAGTTCAGTAGTGGTTCAGGATAAGAAGACATGAGGGATCAACATTTGTGTAGATATGAGGAAGTTAAATGATGCCAACTTAAATGATCCATTTCCTACACCATTTAAAAATGAAGAGTTGGATAATATACGAGGTCAGGAAGCCTATTTATTCACAGATGGATTTTTAGGATATCATCATATCAATATTGCGCAGGAAGATAGATATAAGATGTAATGTTCCCAAGCTAATTTTTTCGCTGGGAACACTAACTAACCACTGATTTTCTTATTTGTGTATGTTTATTTCCAGGTTGGCCTCTTAAGTTTCAGCCTTAGGGTTTATAGTTTAGTTACTTAAGTTTAGATATGAAGACAAGCAATGAAGATACAAGATAACACAAGATATGGAACCAACAACAAGATCTGACCTTTATTGATGTAATAAGCAAGAACCTGATACAAGAAGGATGCAGATCTTGAATAACCTCAGATAGCTCCAATAGATAAGATATGAGCTGCTACAAAATGCTCCCGGCAAGAAGATGTAAGCCCCCAAGGCTGGATATACAATGAAGATCAATAAAAGAAGAATCTAGGGTCAAGTCCAAAACCCCCTGGTTGTAGGTACGCTCTCCTGGATGGCTGTGAAGACCTAGTGTTTTGGACTAGCTAAAGAAGACCTCCAAAAAGCATCAAACTCAACAAAAGGATATATCGGGGCAAGTAGAAAGCCTCCCTAAAGTCTCAAGCCCTGATTCCAAGATCTGCTCCTCCAAACTGTTGAATTTTCAATCAAGACTGTGGCCTCCTGAAGACTATCAAGCTCAATATTTCGGCCCTGATGATTGAACCATCCAAATACCCTGAAACTTCATAGAAAGGTATATCCGGCCAGTGCAAGGCACTAAGTGAAGTCTCGGGAATATATATGAAGTATAACCCCTCCAAACTGGGCATATCTGAAGCTCAATATCGCCCTCCTTCTCTCCAAATCGACTCAATGTTCTAATAAATCAACTAGGAGGAGTAACCCTCTCCAAAAGCACTAGAATGGTAGATCAGGGGCCTACAAAGAAAACCCAAGTGCCCAGATCTCCAAAATCCCTCTCAGACCTTTGGATCGAACTCCTCTCCAAAGAATGATGTGCCGCCCTGTTGGAAACCCTCAAGGGTACGGCCTGCTACTCTCCTGGATGAGTTATGGAACCTGTGAATGTTGTAGAATGGTGTGGGAGGAGTATTGCATCCCCGAGACTAATCTTGAAACAAGATGGGTGGAATCTTTCGCCACTAAGTTGTTCTCTAGGGTTTGTATTCTCAAAACCCTAAAAAATGTGTGTTCAAGAGCCCAATAGCAAATGCATAATAATCCAAGATGTGTGAGAGGTGCGCCTTAGGATTTCCTTTATACCTACTTCAATTCTTCTATTGAGTTAAGTTAACCCTTAGGTTCAGCTCCTAACTCAACCTCAAGCGCTCTAATCTCTCAGTTAGTTAATTTTTACTTTTTCAAGTTAACTTCAAATTATAACATTAGATTTAGCTGACTTTTTCCCCAAACTGCATGAGACTATAGTCTAGTGGGGATGACTAGACTACTGAGTCTCTCCAAACCTCTTCATCAAGAGGTGGGGGACATTGCAGTCTCCCCCGCTAGAAATTGATTGTCCACAAGAAATTATGAGCCTATCTCCTGTAACACTTGTTCACTCTCTCACGTGGCATCCTCAATAGGCAGATCTTTCCACTTGACTAAGTATTCCCTAATGCTTCTCCTCCTGAGTTTCTTCTCCCTAACCTCCAATATTTCCTCCGACATTAGTACCAATTGTCTCTCTTCATCTAAGGGTGGCAGTACCTCAAGTGGCGTGATGTGTTGGTCAATGGCCCTCTTCAAGCATGCCACATGGAAGACGTTGTGAATTATGCTACCCAGTGGGAGCTCAAGTTCATAATCCATGGCCCCTACCTTCCTATTGATCCTGTAAGGCCCAAAAAACCAGGGTTGGAGCTTTTCTGATCCACTTCTTTTGATAGAAGATTGCTTGTACGGTTGGAGCCTTAAGGAGACTAAGCCACCAACCTCGAATGTACGCTCTACCCTATGTTTGTCTTCCTGGACCTTTTGTTGATTTTGTGCCCTTTGCAGATGATCCTTCAATTCCCTGAGTATATCTTGGCTTTACTACACCCAATCCTATACCATAGGAGCTCTGCTATCACCAAAGACAATATCTACAAAGGAGAGAGGGTCATAATTGTATAAAGCCCTGAATGGAGTCATACTGATGGACATGTGATAAGTGGTGTTGTAACAGTATTCCCCCAGGTGTAGCCACCTAACCCATGCCTTATTCTACCCTTCTACATAATTTATGAGGTAACCTTCCACCCACTTGTTAACTATTTCGGTCTTCCTATCAGTCTAAGGATGGTAGTTGGTGCTAGGGGTCAAGGCCGTACCAACCAAATTGAATAGATCCTGCCAAAAATTGCTCATAAATCAACTATCCCTGTCACTAACAATAGTCTTGGGCAACCCATGTAGCCTGAAGATCTCCCTAAAGAAAAAATTTGCCACATGTGTTGCATTGAAGTCTGTGGCAATGGAGAAGAAGTGTGCAAACTTAGTTAACCTGTCCACCACCATGGAAATACAGTCTTTCCCCTGTGCCCTCAGCAATCCTGTGATGAAGTCCATGGAGATACTTTCCCATTTGTGCTCTAGAATGGGTAAAGGTTTTAACAGTCCTGCAGGATGGGTATGCTCATCCTTTTTCTCCTCGCAAGTAGTGCACTCTTTGATGTGTCTGACTACATATTCTTTAAGACCCCTCCATGAAAATTGTTCCCTCACCTGTCTGTATGTTTTGACAATGCCTTGGTGCCCCGCCACCGGTGAGTCATGGCATGCCTGTAGTATCTTGGCCTTGAAGGCTGACTCAGGAACCAAGAAAATTCGGCCCTTGTAGTATATGATGTTATCTATGACCCTGAAGTTGTCATCATGTATTTTCCCATCCATCAATTGACACGCGAACTGGTTTTTGGAGTATTCTACCAAGAGGTGGGCCTTCCAGTCAACTGAGATATCAGTCATGGCATAAATTGATGGCCTCCTAGATAATGCATCTGCAACTATGTTATTCTTCCCCTTGACAAATTCAATGTCAAAATCATAGGCTTGTATCTTGCTAACCCACTTCTGTTGCCCCTCATTTGAGTCCTTCTGTTCCAAGAAGTACTTAAGGCTGTTGTGATCTGATCTCACCACAAATATTGCCCCTACGAAGTACTGCCTAAATTTGGCCAAGGCGTGCATGATAGCCAGCATTTATTTATCATAGATGGTGTAAAGAAGCTCAGGGCCCCTCAACTTTCGGCTCTCATAGGCAAGGGGATGCCTATTTTGCATTAGTATGGCTCCAATGCCCTCTCTGGATGCATCACATTCCAATGTGAAGGGTTGGTCGAAATCTGGCAAGGTTAACATTGGGCATGTGCTCATTACCTTTTTCATCTTGTCAAATATAGATTGTGCCTCTTCACTCCACTTGAAAGCTCATTTCTTAGTCAAATCGGTCAAGGGTGCACAAAGTTGTGAGAACCCCTTGACGAATCTCATGTAATAACTGCAAATACCGAGAAATCCCCTCAATTCTTTAAGAGTCTTAGGTGTGGGCCATTCAATTATCACTTGGATCTTTTCTTGGGGTAATTGTACCCCTTTAACTCCAATGATGTGCCCCAAGTAGAGGACCTTTGTCATCCCAAATTCACATTTGGACTCCTTGGCATACAAGGATTGGTCCTCCATGATAGTTAAAATCTGTTCCACATGTTGAAGATGCTCCTCCCAAGTCTTGCTATAGATCAACAAGTCATCAAAAAACACAAGAAGATGTTTTCTCAACTGCTTGTTGAAGACACAATTCATGCATGACTGAAATGTGGTTGGCGCATTAGTCAATCCAAATGGAATCACTAGGAATTCATAATGGCCGTAGTGACATCTGAAGGCAGTTTTGGGGATGTCCTTCTCCCTCATTTTCATCTCATGATAACCAGAGCACAAGTCAATCTTGGTGAAGTAGACAGCCCCATGGATCTCATCCAATAGCCCATCAATCCTCGGAATGGGATACATGTTCTTGATAGTTTTCTTGTTTAATTCCTTGAAGTCAATGCACATGCGCATGGTTCCATCCTTCTTCTTTACTAGTACCACTCAAGATGCAAAAGGACTGGAATTTGGTCTAATGTGACACATGTCTAATAGTTCTTTGATGGCCTTCTCTATCTCATCTTTGTACTTCTTTGGGTTTCTGTAGGGAGTGGTGATGACGGGTTTCACCCCCTCTTCTAGCTCTATGATATGTTCAAACCCCCTATCTGGTGGCACTCCTGGTGAAATGGGTACAAACACCTTACTATGTTTGTCAATGGTCCTTTGAATCTCTAGTGCATAGTGAACCTTCCCTTTCTTGTCCACATGTGCCGAAATGTTACACTCAACAACATATACAACCTCCTCTCTTCTTAAAATGGCCTCTATACACTTTGTTGTAACTACTCTGGCTATGTTTCCAGACATGCCCTTGAGAACTACCTTTCTCCCACTCTCCGCTATGAAAGACATCTCCATAGTATTGTAGTTAGTGGTGATAGGTCCCAATGTACTAAGCCATTGAACTCCAAGGATTATGTTTGTATCAGGGAGATCCATCACATAAAAGTCATGTGCTAAGTCATGCCTACCCAGTGTAAGCTTCATCCCTGGAATATACCTGTTACAAGGCATGGTGCTTCCTTATGCTACCTCCACCTTGAATCCCTCAAATTCAACTGTGGGTATGTGCCTCCTCTGTAGCAGTGTTGATTCAATGAAGTTGTGAGAAGCACCCCCATCAATGAGCACCAAAACTTTTTTCCCCTGCAATACCCTTCTCATCCTGAAGGTGTTGAACTTGGGTACCCCATTGATGGATACCAACATAGCCTTATCCTCTGTTGCACTGTTGTGACTTGTAGCTTCCTCTTTTGCAGTTTCGGTGGTGCCTACCTCTATGTTATGGATGTGGAAAAAATCCTCATCCTCTTCATTATCAGATGTCACCTCAATATAACGAGCCTTGCCATGACCCATACACTTGTGGGATGGATCCCAAGGCTCTTTGCTTGTGTAGCATAGCTTCTTTCTTCTTAATTCCCTCCTTGTATTCTCATACATCCTTCTTCTTCCCTTGTCAAAACCCCTTGGGTCTCTTCCACCTAGGTTCATAGGAGGTCTTTGGTCTCTCCCTCCGGTATTTAGAGGTGGTCTAGAGGTAAATTTAGACTTTGTTGTTGGGCCTAGATCTCTAGTCCTCCATATGGCATCCTGTAAGTTGGTAGGCTTGAAAGCCTTAACCCAACCATTTAAGGGTACCATCAACCCTTCTGTARAAAGCATCATGAGCCTTGATTGAGATACATCCTGCACCATGACTTCTAGTCTCCGAAACTCCTCTAAGTATATCTTTGATGATCATGTTTGCCTGAGTTGGGTAAGTTCTTTGAAAGGTAGTTCTGGATCCCCCTGGTCAAACCTGTCAATAAGTTTTTGTGTGAACTCTGTGTAGGCCACTATCTGATTGTGGCCAAGTGTAGTAAACACATGGTACCACCAATAATGAGCTTTTCCCTCCAAGTACATGGTGGCAAACTTGATGGCATCCATCTCTCTCATGATGTTGAGTTGCAGGTAAGTATCAAGTTTTTGCACCCACGCCTGTGCAGTCATCTTGGCTGAGCCATCAAAGTATGGGATCTCCATTTTTCCAGACCTACGCTCTAGCTCAGAATTGTTCCTGTGGTACGACCTGGGTTTACTTATGAATTTCAATCCACAAAATTGATCCAATGTGATTTGTCTTCGAACTGGTGGGCTTAGTGAGTTGTACTCCTTGACATACTGATCAAACTGATCCTCAAACTTATTTGGGTGGTTGGGATGTGACTGTTCATCCACGAATGAGGGCAAGTATGGTCTAGGAGTGGTCCTGATACCTGTCTGTCCCTATGGTGCTCGCCCTCCATGGCTTCCCTCAGAATGATGATAGGGAACATGTTCCTGCTGATGTATGTTCCCGCCATGAGATCCACTGGTTTCCCTGTTGGCACAAGATTATGGGCCTTTCCCCCTATGAGTCATCTCCATAAAGAGTTGTGATATCAACTGTTGGATTTCACTTACCTTCCTCAAGGTCTCTGATATTTTGGCTTGTCCCCTACGTGTTGTCTCCTAGTTTTCCTGCAAGTGATTTACAAGGTCGCTCTGTGATAACTCTATGGAACATTGCATGTACCTGGCAATCCCTGCTAGTATATGTGGTTCACTATCCTCACTTGATCCTTCCGTTTTGGCCTCTGCTTCACCTGTCTATTTCCTTCTTCTGCCCATATAAACACCATTGAACTTCTGCATGTGCTAATCCTCACAGGATGGGAGGATCAAAGCTCTAATAATAACTGAAGCACTAATAATAGGCCTTGAAAGCATATCAACGACTTTGTTATAAATTCCCTTCTTATACCTGATGACCAAGTGGAACTGTTGAAGAAAACCCATCCATCTGAAGTGCCTAACTTGTTGTAGCTTTGTTTGGGATTGTAAGTATTGCAGTGGTTGATGATCAGTGTGAACAATGGTTTCTTTCCCCAACAAATAATGTTTCCATTTTTTTACACTTTGTACCAATGCATACAATTCCTTATCATAAGTAGGATAGTTAATCACAGCACCATTAAAAGTCTCATAATGAAAACAAATGGGCTTACCATGCTGTAGTAAAACTGCTCCCATTGCATAATTGCTTGCATCTGTTTGGATTTCAAAAGGTTGTCTTAAATTTGGAAGTGCAAGAACTGGCGCTCAACTGATCTTCTCTTTCAAAGTATCAAAAGCCTTATGTTGCTTGCCTCCCCATTGAAAAACTTGCTTGACACTTATCACTGCATGTAATGGAGTTGCAATGGTAGAAAAGTTAGCAACAAACTTCCTCCAATATTGAGCTGCTCCCAAAAAAATTCTTACCTCTGTCACATTGTTGGGCTTGGGCCATTCCAATATGACTTTGACCTTGGAGGGATCAATCTTTAATTCGCCTCCACCAACAATATGCCCTAAGTAAATAAGTGAAGTCTTTCCAAATTCACATTTGAACATCTTCAAAAACAACTTTTCCTTTCTCAAAACATCCAAAACTTGTTTCACGTGTTTAACATGCTCTTCACGAGATTTGCTAAAGATCAAAATATCATCCAAGTAGATAATGACACAATCATCCAGAAAAGGCCTTAATACATCATTCATAACTCTCGTGAAAGTAGCAGGTGCATTGCAAAGTCCAAAAGGCATTACCATCCATTCAAACAAACCTTGCTTAGTTTTGAAAGCTGTCTTCCATGTGTCTCCCTTGGCAATCCTGATCTGATGATATCCACTTCTCAAATCTAACTTAGTAAAATATTTAGCATCTTTTAATTGATCAAGCAAATCATCGATTCTAGGAAGAGGATAACGATTATTTACTATAATTTTGTTCAAAGCCCTGAAATCAACACACATACGCCATGTACCATCTTTCTTTGGCACTAGCACAATTGGAGATCCACATGGCCATGAGCTTGGTACAATAACCCCTTTGTCGAGCAACTCTTGAATTTGTTTTTTAATCTCATCGTTTTCCATGACTGACATTCTGTACATACCAATGTTTGGAAGAGGACAATCTTGCTGCAATTGAATTTCATGTTGGATACCCCTTTTTGGAGGTAATCCCTTTGGTTCTTTAAACATTTCATCATATTGATTAACAACCTCATATAGATCAGATTTCAACCTTGAAATGCTTCGTTTTCAATATCATCTTTGGGTTTAATCATTAAGAGAACAAAATTCTTACTAGCATTGACTAATCTCTTCATTTGTCCCGCGTTTACAAGTGATAAATTCATCTTCTTTGTATGGGCTCTAACAATGTACTCAACTCCATTCTTAAACAAATGATACTTATTCTTATGACGATGAAAAATAGCTTTCCTATCGTATAAATATGGGCTTCCCAACATAATACCACAGATATCCAATGGAATAACATCAAGCTCTACCTCATCAAGGAAATGTGCAATGATAGCAAACCTAAGTTTACACCTTCTTGTTACTTGCAACTTAGCATTATCACATATCCAACCAAGAGGGTATGGCTTAGGATGTGGAATTGTTTCCAACTTTAATTTCTTAACAGTTTCTTCAGATATAAGGTTTGCTTGAGATCCAGTATCAAATAGAGTATCTATCTTAGTATGCTTTGAAACAACCCTTATGTGAAAAAGTTCAATTCTCTCTTTTTCTTGTCGAGTTACATTGAGATTATTGTTACTTGAAGAACTAGTACTTGCAATAGAACCATTACCTTGATAACCCATGGCTATGATCTTTGTTTCATCACCCGAATCAGAACCTAAATCATGTTGTACGGTTGCAGCAGTCTTTGACTTCCTGTTGTTGCCAAACTTTTTGGGTCTTCTTTCAGGATGAAGTTTCCAACAATGGTCTTCATCATGGCCATTGTTTGAACAATGTTTGCATGTGAATTTTTCTCCCTCTTTCTTAACAACAACATTATTTTTGCTGTTGCCCTTGAACTTCTTCTTTCCTTTGTCTCCATGACTGAAAGACTTCTTGTTACCCTCATGAGTTTCGTTCCTTCCTCTTGCTTCCAAATGAGTGTCCTGAACACAAACTTCATCTAGATTTGAAGGATTAAACATGAGTATAGTATGTCTTAAATAACTATGTAAAGCTCCAATGCATTTGAGTAAAGTTTCTTGAGGAGACAAATCTACTCCCAAACCAAATCTCTTCTCCTAAATTCTTGAGTAAAGCTTTGCACATTCTTTCCTTTAGCTTGTCTAAAATTTTGTCAATCCATAGTAGCCTTTTGCTTATATTCCAATGGGTAAAATTGTCTTTTAATTGCAACAATAAAATCATTCTAAGAGGTTAAAATTTTACCATGCTTCTTCATGTCTTCCTGAGTCTTGGATTCCCACCAAATGAGTGCTGCACTATCCAATCTTAAAGAAGCAAGTTGAATCTTAGTTTTATCATCTTGAATTTTTTTTATTCTACAATATACCTCAATCTGACGAATCTAATTATCTAATTTCTCAGCATTAACTTCTCCATTGTATATTGGCAATTCAAATTTAATATCAAGCTTTAATGAAGGAATTTGTGAAGGAGTTTTACAATGTCCCTTTGGAGAATTCGGAAGAGGTCTTGAATTGGTAGAAGAAGAAGAAAAAGAAGAAGATGGAGGAGAGGGTGGTGGAGAAGCACCATTCCCTTCATTTCCATTTGGAGTTTTATCACCACTGTCTCCCTTGTGCTTTGTAGGTTTGGAGCCTTCACCTTGCAACCTTGCATTCCTTTCTATCAAGATCTTCATCATCTCTCTCATTTCCATGACAGCCTTTCTGAGATCTTCATCTTCAGGAGGAACATGTTCATGACTCTCTTCATGAGCCATACTTGGTGAATGCCTCCTTGAAACTTGTGGTGATGGTATATGATTCCTCCTTGAAGGATGAGAACTTGGATCTACAAGTTGACCTTCTCCTCTCGTGAGTTTCAACCTTGTGAGCATCAGAAAACAAAACACTTGCAAATAATCAAGTCTTCAAAAACCTATGCTCTGATACCAACTTGATCTAAAAATGAAGAAGACTTGTATTCTTGAAAATATTTGCAAGTAAAATTTTATGTGTTAAAATGCAAATGGATCATCTTTGCAACACAATTTTTAATAGGATTTACTCATTCAAGATGCATATAAACAAAATCATAATCAATGAACATAAAACACATAACACAACAAATGATAAAGGAGTTCACCCCTCTCTTGGGCTACATCTTCTGGTCTAGCTTCCAATGGATCGTTTGTATTATTTGCTCAAAGTGATAAAAAAAATGTGCTTTACAATGCTCAAAATTCCAAATAGACTACTCCAATGGCTTCAGAACGTCCAAAAACCCCTAGTTGGGTTTTTTCGGCACCTCGTTTGGCCAAAAAATGAAGAAGATAGGCTTCCTGGAAGTCCCCTCTTCAAGCTTGTTGTCTTTGCATCTACAAAACGTACCCTTGTTGGCTCAACCTATCCCACAAGCATATTTAAGCGTAAAAACTCAGCATCGGATGCAACTGCATGAATCGTGCAAACTGTAGGACAGTTACGGGCGCACCTAGCCCCTAACCATCAAGGGTCAGGTCATATGACTCATACGTCCACGCGCTAGCATTAACATAGGCTACTATTACATAAGCCAATGGTCAAAGGCCAAATGGTGGGTCGTTGATATAACCGTTGGAACAAACACAACCGCGTGCGTGCGTCCATATGATATAGCTATGGGTTATATGTAACATATCGTGCGACCAAGGGCTAGGGCTAAGCCTCGGCCCAGTCGCGCCCCAAACCACACGCATATATATATATATATATATATATATATATATATATATATATATATATATATATATATATAACAAGGAACAACTGGTGGTGCGCCGGTTGGCGGCTCTTTGCTAAGTCTTTGCCCCTGCCCGGAGGTCGCGGGGTCGACTCCGGTCAACAACATAAGTTTTAAACCAATAAATGGATGACACGTGGCAACCATTGACTGGGCCACGTGTCATCATTCCATTCGCTGCCAAACATGCCAAGTCACCTGCCAACTGTCTAAATGCCTGTTTACCACATTTCGTATGGCCTGCCACGTCAGTGTCCGTACAGACTGTACAGTCAACAACCCTTTTTTTTGCCTGTTTGTAAATTTGAACAAAACGCGATATCTCTCGCTCCCGACGTCCGTTTGAACCCAAACGAGTTGTACTGGGTTCATAACGACGAGGCCTACGCTCTCATTCGATTTGAAGCAATTCCGAGCACTTTGAATTTTTGAGCAAAATTTGATCCTCTGATCAATCATCCCATTGCCTTTGCAAGCAGGAAGTTGTCAACTACAAAACATAACTATACTACGACAGAACGTGAAGGATTAGAAATGGTGTATGCATTGCAGAAGTTCAGACATTACTTGTTCAGTTCACACTTTAAGATGTATACAAACCATTATGCATTGAGATATTTGGTCAACAAGCCAGTGTTGGGGGGAAGAATATGCAAATGGCTATTATTGTTTTAGGAATACGACTTTGAGGTAATTGTGAAATAAAGGAAATTTAATTTAGGGCCGGATCACTTATCGCGCATACTATCAGGAGAAGATGCAGGCAACTTGGATGACAACTTATCATACACGCACTTATTTTCAATACAAATGATTGATGACTATTTTGAAGACATAGTTTAATTTTTGAGCACATGAGTAACCCCACATGACTTTACAGTTGTGTAGAAGAAGCAATTAATAGTGAAGGAAACAAACTATGAACTTATAATAGGAAATTTGCACAAGTTAGGTGCAGATGATATTCTGTGATGATGTGTATTAGAACATGAAAGACATATGATATTGTCAAAGGCGCATGAAGGGGTTGCAAGAGGTCACTATGCAAGAAAAGCAACAACTCAAACAATTTTGCGCACAATATTGTGGTGGCCTACCCTTCATAACGATGTCAAGGAATTTTGTAAGACTATTTTTTCTAAAGAATTAGGAAGCCTTCTAGGAGAGATGAGATGTTGTTAGTACCACAAGGGACATTACAAGCTTTTGATAAATGGGCAGTGGACTTTGTTGGGCCGATCAATCCACCAACGAAGAAATCATGAGCCATATCCATCATTACTATGATAGATTTTTCGACTAGATGGGTTGAAGCAGAGCCAACCAGAGAATGCAGCATGGAGATAGCTGCATGATTTGCTTTTGAAAAATGTGGTGACAAGCTTTGGATGCCCCATAATACTCATGAGCGATCAAGGAACTCATCATTTCAATAGGATGATTGCAACATTAACATAGGAGTTTCAAATTCATCATCTAAAAATCACGTCGTATCATCCTCGTGAAAATGGGACAGTGGAAGCATTCAATAAGATACTATAACATGCACTGACAAAGGTTTGTAATGTAAGTTAAGTCGACTGGGACTTGAAGATTCCAACAATATTATGGGAATATAGGACTGTAAGTAAGAATTTAATAGGACAGACCCCATTCAGACTAGTGTATGGCCAAGAATGATCCAGGTGGATATCAATGGCCACCCACCTCTTCTAGTTGGATCACATATAACTTTCATCTTGGAAGTTACAGTTTTCATCTTGGCAGTTTTTTTCTAGCTTTTCAGGTCCTAAACTTCCGGGGTCGTTTTGAGGCCCTAAACAACATTTTTTGGGCCCGCCACAGTCACACTACAAAAGAAATTAGAGTGTGACGACATAATGTGTAGTCCTCGGATAAACCTTTCCAGCAAGCTATCATGCGGCTAAAACGAAGATCGTATGCAAAAGTTACCACCCCATAAGGTTGATGTACCAACTTACCCCATCAGGGCCCACACGACTTTTGGCGCTTCATCTCCCATGGTTAGGTTTTTGTATGTCTAGGGTTTTCTATTTACTTCTTGATGCTAAAAATACTTGCAGGCCTCATTGTGATGTGCTCAGATAAATGCGCGTAATCGCCACATCTCTTCTCAAAGATTATCTACCACCATTCAAGCAAGATTGTTTTCATTCTGCATTTTACAGTTTTAACAGATTTCTTTATTGAATAAATGATCAGGGGATCAAATTTTGCTCAAATTTCAAAGTGCTCGGAATGCGACAAAAATAGTTCCATTGCGTCAGTCTCGTCTTCCTGATTCCGGCGGTATATTTACTTTGTCAAATGGAATCCGTATGGAGAAGATATCACGATCTATTCGTCAAGCCAAACATGCAAAAAAAAAATTGATGCTAACTGTACCAGTCCGTACGGTCTGACGTGGCAGGACCGTACGACCATACAATGGTGACGTGGAAAATGTTGATTGGTTGACTATTGACGAATCAGGAGCTGACATGTGTCTGTTTATTGGCAAATGGTATGAGGACACGTGGCCCAATCTGTGGGCGCCACGTGTCACTCATTATTTGGTTATGTAAAATTTGTGGTGGAGTCCGTGGGGTTCAACCCCCGGATGTCCCCAATGCACAACGCCTTCACACGACATTTCTACCAACGGGCCATCGGTTGGTTCTTATTTAGTACATGGTTTCAATATTATTTAAACTTGTTCATTGTATTAAATGGAAAGGGGGGCGGGTCGGGGCTTAGCCCCGCCCCGTGGTTCCATTATACAACATATAACCGTGTATAAAATATATGGCGAGGGTTTAATACACAACCGAGTTTTGGTATAACCATTGTTTATATATATACGGAGTTGTATTGCAATGGGCCCAGCCCGTGGTTCTTTACACTATTGCCATATGACCCCGACTTGGAGCGCGGAGGGAAGTTGCACGGTTTTAAAACCGTTAACCACTTTTTGCCCATGCACACGGTCACATGCGCCATACGCCCAGGTGCCGAGGCGGTTAGGAGCTGGCGCGACCTTAACCATTCTACGGTTTGCACCGTTGGTGCGGTTGCACCCGATGCTGGGTTTTTACACCATATAATGCGTGTGAGCCAGGTTCAATCAGGAAGGGTGCGTTTTGTAGATGCAGAGACAACAAGCTTGAAGAGGGAGACTTCCAGGAGGCCTAACTTCTTCGTTTTTCGACCGATTGAGGTGCCGAAAGAGCCCAGATAGGGGTTTTTGGACGCTCTGAAACCATTGGAGCAGTCGGTTTGTCAGTTTGAGCATTGTAAGACATGTTTTTGAGCACTTTTTGAGCAATTAATAATAATGATCCATTGGAAGCTGGACCAGGAGATGTAGCCCAAGAGAGGGGTGAACTCCTTTATCAATTGTTG
>ML780593.1:468554-508083 GCA_009831015.1 Picea engelmannii
TATATATATATATATATATATATATATATATATATATATATATATATATATATATATATACAGAGTTGTATTACAACAGGCCCAGCCCGTGGTTCTTTACACTATTGCCATATGACCCCGACTTGGAGCGCGGAGGGAAGTTGCACGGTTTTAAAACCGTTAACCACTTTTTGCCCATGCACATGGTCACATGCGCCATACGCCCAGGTGTCGAGGCGGTTAGGGGCTGGCGCGCCCTTAACCGTTCTACGGTTTGCACCGTTGGCGCGGTTGCGCCTGGTGCTGGGTTTTTACGCCATATAATGCGTGTGAGCCAGGTTCAATCAGGAAGGGTGCGTTTTGTAGATGCAGAGACAACAAGCTTGAAGAGGGAGACTTCTAGGAGGCCTAACTTCTTCGTTTTTCGACCAATTGAGGTGCCGAAAGAGCCCAGACAGGGGTTTTTGGACGCTCTGAAGCCATTGGAGCAGTCAGTTTGTCAGTTTGAGCATTGTAAGACATGTTTTTGAGCACTTTTTGAGCAATTAATAATAATGATCCATTGGAAGCTGGACCAGGAGATGTAGCCCAAGAGAGGGGTGAACTCCTTTATCAATTGTTGTGCTTATGTGTTTATGTTCAATGATTATGCTGTTGTCTATGTGTAATTTGCATAAGTAATCCTTTAATCTATGTGTTGCAAACTGATCCTTTTGCTTTAAACACATAACATTCACTTGCAATAATTTTCAAGGTTTTCAAGTCTTCTTCATTTTTAGATCAATAAAAGTTAAGTTCCATTGTATCTTTGTTATTGTTCTCTGTATATTTGTGTTAATGTTATAGATCTATGTTTCATTTTGTTCCGCTCATAAATTTGGATCAGTGGTATCAGAGCGGTCTGCTCTTCATTTGTTTCCATGTGCATGTCAGGGTATAGACAATGGGGACTCGAACCAGTTGAGCCTTTGCAAGATTGGCCTCGCCGAACTCGATGGTCGCCCATGGGGGAAGAAAAGAGAGACGATGGGGCAAGAGATCCCTTTAAACTATTGCTCGAGGAATCCCTCTCACGACAACGGAACGAGATGATGGATAATTTTGCGCAAATTCTTCGACGGTTGCCGACAGACGATGCATCTTCCACAAGCAGAGGCACCGCCCCACTTCAAGGCACATATCAAATTTGATATTCCTATATTTGAAGGTCAAATAGATGTGGATGTCATAGACAAATGCTTAAACCTTCTAGGAGGGTATTTTTTTGTCCACAGCTTTTCTGATAGAGAAAAGATTAAATTTGCTCTCCTTAAGGTCGTCCCCCGTGTCAAAGATTGGTGGGAGACTTTCTAAGAGAAAAAGGAAACAAAGGGATCTACATTATTTGTAGTTGCACCCACTTGGGGTTCCTTTAGGGATTCTATTAAGGAACAATACTGCCTTGTTGGAAGTTATGACGATTTATATACAAGATGGACCACACTACGACAGGAAATGGCCCAAATAGTGCCAGAGTTCACCAATGTCTTCCATACCTTGCGCACAAAGGTGAGGATCAAAGACTCTGAGAGACATTTGGTGCTCAATTACCACAACGGTTTGCATAGATACATTTTGACATAAATGGAGTTTTTGGACATCTCGTCCTTGGGCGCGACCTATTGATATGTTGTTAAAATCAAGCATAAGCTTAAATAGAAGACGCGATAGTTTGGGTCTGCAAACCCCTCATAGCAGAAGCAGGGAAAAGGTGGCCCCAACCTACATAACAAAGGGTAGAGAAAGGATGGACAACCTCAGGAAAATCATTCCAAACCACAGCCAAAGAAGGACAATGGGACAATGGGAAGACAAAGAAAGACACTCGAAAATGGTGCAAGTTCCATAAGAGCCCCTGACATAACACCACTGAATGTTGCTCAAAGCAGTCATTCGTGGTCAAGGTGAAAGCCTTTGAATCATATGCAGGCTCCGACTCTGAGTTAGAACCAGAAAAAGGGAGACAAATCATTGATGCAGAACCCAGTTCCATCGTTGCTACCACAACTAAGGTCTAGCTCGGTGAACATGCTGAGCCAAAGGAGAGCGAGCACCTCTTTCATTCATAGATGTGGGTGAAGGGTAATCTGATGCACTTCATCGTTGATAGCAGTAGCCAGAAGAACCTCGTCTCAGCGAAGGTCGTCAAGCGGTTGGCTCTGTCGACAACACCACACCCATATTCATACACCATCGGATGGCTCCGCCAAGGGAGCAATCTCTGCATCAACCAACAGTGTCGCCTGTCCTACGACATTAAGTCGTTAAAAGATGAGGTATTGTGTGATGTCGCCCCCCTTGAAGTTTGTGATGTTCTTTTGGGACAACCGTATTTATGGAAACATCATGTAGTATATGAGTCTAGGCCTCATAGTGTTATTATTACTTTGGATCAAAAATTATACAGGATACCTAAGGCAGTCCCATCTACTGCCATTTCCTTGATCACTGTCGAGCAATGCAGGAAGGTCATCTCTCAAACCGAGAAGTTTGTCGTCTTTGTGATTCATGCTCAAAGTGAGCGGAAGGTTGCAACCACATCCATGGCCTCCATGATAGGTCTCTCCACGCAGCACACGCAAGTGGATAAGGTCTTGGAAGAATACAAAGAGATTTTGTCCTCACCCACTGAGGTACCTCTACACTGTCAGGTCAAGCACTCAATCGATCTGATCCCTGGTGCATCGCTACCCAATGGGCCAGTCTATCGTCGCTCTCTATCAGAAAATGAGGAAACCAAGCGCCAGATCTAAGAGTTGCTCGAAAAGGGGCACATCTGCCCAAGCTCACCTTGTGGAAGCCCAATCATGCTTGTGCAGAAGAAAGATGGAACCTGGAGACTCTATATTGATTATCGGGTCCTAAATAAAATCACAGTCAGGAACCGGTACCCAATTCCCTGAATGGAAGATCTCCTTGATCGGCTCAAGGGGGAAAAATACTTTAGTAAGATTGATCTGAAGTCCAACTACCACCAGGTCCCAATAGAGTAGATCGTTGTATGGAAGATTGCCTTCAAATCCAAAGAAGGTCTTTTTGAATGGCTTGTCATGCCCTTTGTCTTAACAGATTCCCCAATAACTTTCATGAGGATTATGGACAATATCTTGTTGCCTTTCACCAATTATTGTGTGGTGGTGTATTTGAATGACATCCTCATCTTCAACAAGAATTGGGTGGAACACTTGCAACATATTCAACAGGTTTTTCACACTCTACGATAACACAAGTTATATGCAAATTTGGAAAAACGGTCCTTCGGTATGAACATGTCCTAGTACCTAGGTTACATTGTTGATGAGCATGGGGTGCATGTTGATCCAACCAAGATCCGATCCAAGTCATTTGTGATCTTCGTAGCTTCTTAGGCCTTGCCAATTTCTTTCATAGGTTCATGTTGGGGTTCTCCCACATTGCGTGGGCCCTTAGCCAAGTGACGAGGGGTGGTGGCAAGGCAACATTTGTATGGGTCCAGTGGCAACATAAAGCATTCGATGATTTGAAGCAACACTTGTGCTCAACCTCGGTGCTCTCATTACCCGACCTACAACAACCTTTTCAGATTGAGAAAGACACTTCAAACTATTTTGTGGGCACATTTATCACTCAACATGGACATCTTTTGACCTATCATAGTGAGACACTATTAGATACTGTCTGTAAGTACCCCACTTACAACCAAAAAATGCACTCCATTATACAAGCTTGCCACTAGTGGAGGCATTACATTCTCGGGAAGGAGACAAACATCCACACTGATCATAAGCCTCTGCAGTTCATGCAGACATACGGCAAATTGCAGAAAAATCACCATCATAAATGGTCCACGTACTTGCAGCAGTTCCATATCAACATCCAATATAAGACATGGAGCACCAACCGTGTTGTTGACTATCTCAACCGACCTCCAATTGTCGCACTAACCACAATGCTACACTCCTATGGACATCAGACCTCTGGATGGCCCCAATTCTACGAGAAAGATCCTGACTTCACCACTACCTACCATATGCTAGGAACAAACACAATTGTCATTGATTTTCATCTGTAGGACAGGTTCTTGTGCCATTTATGCCATCTCTGCGTTCCATCAAGCGAGTGAGTGAAGCTGGTTTGGGAAGCTCACTGTAGTCGGGTGGCATGACACTTCGGTGTAGAAAAGACAGTGGCAGTGCTGCAACAAAAATTCTATTAGCCGAAACTCCAACATGATGTCAACAAGTATATCAGGTCTTGCATGACTTGCGCCATTCCCAAACCGGCCACTAAGAAACAAAGTATGTACACCTCTATGCTTACTCTCGACAGGCCCGGGGAATCCATCTCAATGGACTACATGTTGGGCCTTCCTTCAACTAAGAAGAGAAATGAATGTGTTTTCGTGGTTGTTGATCAATTTTCCAAGATGGCAATTCTGGTCGCTTGAAAGAAGAGCATCACAATAGAGGCCACTACCAAGCTCTTCTTCGAATGAGTGTGGATACATTTTGGGATACCACAAACCATCATCTTAGATCAGGACAATCAGTTCCTTAGCATATTTTGGTTGAGCCTCTGGTCATAGTTGGACACAAATCTCACTACATCCATGAGTTTCCACCTCCAAATGGATGGCCAAACAAAGGTTGTCAATAGGATGGTTGTGCAGATCTTGCGCATGTACAATTCCAAGCATATGCGCACATGGGATGAGAGTCTTCCCTATGTTCAACATAGTTACAATAGAGCCATACATAGCTCCACCGACCAAAACCCCTTTCAGGTGGGGTTGGGATTTCAACCATTGGGTCCCATGGACGTCTCACTACCCCTTGCGTCCACACAAGAAGAATCATCCCATGCACAAACTGAAGCTGACAAAGCCACCCGGTTCATTGAACAAATCTAGCACATCCGCTAGTAGGTTCAGGTTATTTTGCAGAAGTCCAATGCCAAGTACAAGCAACACCATTATCAACACCGGGTGCCACACAAGTTTCAGGTGGGAGATAAAGTTTGGTTGCACTTGCATAAAGAATGCCTTACAGGACCCCATCAAAAGCATCATCCACTCAGCTATGTAACTTACAGCATCACTAAGGTTGTGGGTGACAATGCTTTTGAGCTCAACAATGCCCCCTTCCTTGGCTTGCACCTAGTGTTTAATGTGGACCTCCTTTGGCCATACATTCCACCCTTATTGGACACCTCAGAGATAGCAAAAGCGTTGACACTGACATAGCTCGACCATGACTGCATGGAACGTGCATCCACTGATCAGGTCGTGGAAACATAAGTCAAGGGCACTCACCAATGAAAGCTTTAGCTTTATCAGGTTGTCAAAGTGGGGTAACTCCTGCACCAAGGCAAATGGCTCACCCGGGGCCAAATTCAACAGAAATTTCCCCATCCAATGGGGGAACTCAACACGATGGAGACCATTGCTTCCCAAGGAGGGAGGATTGATCCAAGTGGATATCGGTGGCCACCCACCTCTTCCATTTGGCTCAAATACAACTTTCATCTTGGTAGTTACAGTTTTCATCTTGGTAATTTTTTCTAGATTTTTGGATCCTAAACTTTCAGGGCTGTTTTGAGGCCCTAAACAAAGCTTTTTGGGCCTGCCACAGTCACACTGTAGTTAGAGTTAAAGTGTGATGGCATTAAGTTTATTCCTTAGATAGAAATTTTCAATGGGCTATCGTGCACCTAAAACAAAGATCATATGCAAAAGTTATGACCCTGGGAAGTTGATGTACCAACTTACCCCATCGAGGCCCACATGACTTTTGACGCTTCATCTCCTAGGGTTAGTTTTTTTTATGTCTAGGGTTTTCTATTTACTTCTTGATGCTAAAAATGCCTAGAGGCCTCATTGTAATGTGCTTAGACAAATGCACGTAGCCACCACATCTCTTCTTAGATATTAGCTACCACCATTCGAGCAAGATTGTTTTCATTCTGCATTTTACAACTTCTACAGATTTTTTTATTAAATAAAAGTTAAGTTCCACTGTATATCTGTTACTATTCTTTGTATATATGTGTTAATGTTATATATCTATGTTTCATTTCAGTTCGCTCATAAATCAGGATCAAAGAAGATGTGATGCCAATGGAATTCTTAGTACCGAGTCTATGCATTGCTGCGCTGACAGAGCTTACATAGACTGACACAGTGGAGAAGAGATTGTCAGAGCTAGTAGAGTTGGAAGATGACCGATTTGTCACAGGTTTCCATCAACAAGTGCATAAAGAGCACAAGAAAGCATGGCATGACAAACACATTACACAGAAGAAGTTTCAGACAGGAGACTTAGTGTTACTTTATGACAACAAGTTTTTGCATCACACTGGGAAGTTCTAGATGCATTGGTTTGGACCATGTCTAATCACGTTTGTGACAGATGCAGGTGGTGTTCAGTTGGAGAAATTGAATGGCGAGGTTGTGGAAGGGATGATTAATGGTAGTTGGTTGAAATTTTATAGGGATAGTCGGGCTTCAACACACTAGTCTCAACTCACAGTATGTGTACCATAGTACTTGTATCATAATGTATTATAGAAAGAAAATGAAAAAGAAAAAAAAAACAATAAAGGAATTTAAAGGTTGGAAGAAAATGACATAGACAAAAAAGAGGAAGCTGAACTGTGCAGAAAGACAAAAGAGAGTATCTGCGCAGATGATGGTTGAATGCATTAAAGATCAAACTTGATGGGACACACATTAAAGAGCGATCATGACGATGAAGTAATGGAGACATATAGTCATAAATGGAAAGTGGCGCCGAGATCAGGACGGACTGGCAATATCTAGACAATGATCTACTGAATAAGCCAAATTCATTACAGGATATGGGAAGTATTGAATATGAGAAGTAGAAGTTGGATTGGACAACAAGCTTGGGTGCGAAGAACAAAAACAACTGGAGACATGTGATAAAAGCAGTTGAAGGGTAGACGACAAGAAATTATTGTTATTTAGAGTTTTCATAGAGAGTAGAGAGCAGAGAGCTGAGCGAACACAAATAAAGCCGACGAAGTTAGTTTCCTAGTGAGAAGTTGCAAAGAGAAATGATGCCACCGAAGACAGGAGAAGCTTCGTCACAACCGAAGAAACAACACACAAGATAAACATCAATACCTGTGACCAAGGAAACACATAGAACATCAACGTCAGGGTCAACCCCGGTTCAATATCTAAGGGATTATGTACCACCAAGGAAGCCAACAACAAAGTAAGTAAAGTTACAAAAAGAGCCAAATATGAACTCATAGAGCCATAAATTCCCTAAGGTGTGGTCATTGAGGACGATATGCTTGACACAACAGGAAACATGAGGTATATAGACCACGACTTGAAAGACATGAAGAAGTTTCCATAACTGGCTCCAGACAAGTACAAAAGCATAAGACTCACCCCATATTCACAAGTAATCATAATAGAGCCACATGAATGGGCGTCAAGGTTGGAAAATATAGGTATTCTGAACCTTTTTGATATTCCACATTTTGGCAGAAGCGCAGAGATAAATATTTATGTTAAGTTATTATTGAGTTGTGTACAAAGAGGTTTTCTATGGTTAGATAGACCGATATCCATAGACACAAAGTTGATTGCCCATATAACCTAGTTGCCATCAAAGGGGGAAGACTCGTCACTATTATTCACATACAAGACAAAGGAGAAAGCATTGGCAAAATGAATGAAGGAAAAGTATGATACATTCAGAGGTGCACACGATCTGGATGTTGCAATTATCAACGATGAGATAGTTCAGTTCATGACGTAGGTACTGGCATGCAAGTTATTGAGGAAATATCACAGGGATCATGTACTAGTCGGAGTGATAGTGGCAATTGAGAAGTGTGTCACAGTATTTCAAATGAGTTGGGCAACGTTCATGTTGAACCAATTCTTAATAGATTGCAGGGAAGCTCAAGACAAGGGCATGTAATTTCATTACAGTCAGAGGGTTACCTCTTTTCGTTATGCATTGGTCATTGTGTTCCTACAACGTGGTGTCAATTGTTAGTTGGTGTTTGCTGTGCGTGGCTGATAATACTGATAGCATTAATGGCTTGGAGGGAGCCAAATGATACACAATTTATGGGAGCTACGAAGAAGCCATGTTTAGCAGAGAGATATGTAAACTTGTGGCATACTATGCACAAGGAGAGGCAACTAGATAACAATATTACGTTTTATGTATACAAGGAAGTAATTCAGACGGGTATCTAGAATACACCGCACATACTACCGCAGGTAGTAGAAGCATATAAAGGGATTGTGTGGTTCAAATCCGGAAGACATCATATGTACTTTCATGCTAAGAAGGACCTAGAGCAACAATGGTTAACGTGCAAATACAAATTGACAAAGGTTGATGTTGGACAAATCATAGAAGATTGGGAGGACGAATGGAAAACCCCAGTACTAGAAATAGAGTAGACAAAGACACAACACCCCAATAGTAGAAGATATATAAGATGATGATGAAGAAGAACAAGATGGGGTGGGAAATAACGCAAGAGAAACATAGAAGACAATACTGTGCTAGGGCGAGAAGCGGAAGGAACATGATACAAAGATATCAATATCACAATGAAAGAAGAGGAAAGTAGTTAAGGAAGTGGCCACCCAGGCCCTGTCAAAGGATGACTTAGAAAAGATTGTGGATCAAGTGAAAGAGGTAACTGAGGAAACTTTTGAACGAGTGGTGCATAAGCAAGAAGAAATGCACTCAGACGTGCAAGCACAGATTGCCACACTGCGTCAAATTTTGGATATCACTAGAATCACACCAGTCGGAACAGGTTAATAAGAGCAGATGGCAAGCATGACCAACATGATAGAGGTGCAACAAATGACATCTCACCCATCTGTGACATCCAGAGAGCGACGGGTGATGAAGATAGCAACGAGAGCTTTAGAGTTCCTTATGATAGAATTACATGAGCATGTAAAGGCACTTAGTCATATTGACTTAATGTTATCTTAATTACCGATATAAGTGTTGCATGGTTTACAGACGAGTGTGACGCAGGAACTACAATTACGCGCGATGTCAACGTCAATGGAGTTGACAAAGGTAGTCACAAATAAAGCTGTGTTGCAAGCAAAATGTGATCAACTTAGACTAGAGCAGGATGAGGCTACATAAAGGACAGAGAGAGTGAAACAGATGGTCCAAGAGATTTATAATATTATTCCATAAATTTCTAGGAGTTAGAGGAACATGTGATAAAGATCAATGAAGCTATTCAGGGCTTCTACATAAAGATTATTGATTTGGAAGTGCATCAAATACTAAGCACTCCACTAAAAGAAAGGGAACATAGAAAGAAGACAATGACAACGACAGTAGCAAGAATCAAGAGTTTAGAGGAGGAGTGTGCCAAATTGTACGATGAAAGCACACAAGTGTGGACGCAACTGACAGAAGATGCTTAGCTGCAAGAAATCAGGCAGAAGTTGCTGGCTATGTAGGATAGGGCACAAAAGTTCAAGGAAACCATGAGCACTCTGCCAACAGAAGAAAAGATGAATGCACTCGTCGAGAATAGGTAGTTATACTTAGACATGTGCCAAGTAAGAGCAGAACAACAGGCTCATGTGTAGAAGTTAGAGACACTGCAAGAGGAAGCGTTTCTATTAGCAGGGGAACCGATAGCTGCAGAAGGCATTGTAAGGAAGGCAACATAAGATAGTGAAGTGAAATTGAAGACTCATATTACGACAGAGATAGCAGAAGAAATCTTGCAGCAGGAAGCACAAGTCAAAGAAAAGGTCGTGACCACACAACAAACATTTCACAAGTTCATGCCAACATGGAAGCAGGCCTGAAGTGGCTCGGGATGAGCCACATGTGAGTGTTGGGGGGCTGTTGGAGCAAGACATTTAGGGTAAGCTTTGGGAGTCGTGCATGAGCAGACCACACAACAAGTCAGTAAAGGAGCAACACACACGAAAGATAATTAACACATTTTTAGGATCCAACGCGTGGAAGACAAGAGTTAGTTGGGAGTTTTGGGACATTTTGTCCACATTGTAATGGGCTAAGTCCCAATGTATATGTATAAACATGTATGGGTGTATAAAGTAGTGAGTTAGTTAGTTAGTTGATTAACGAAGAGCTTTGGTAGGAGAATTCCGAGTGAGTTTAGTGGGTTTTGGGGAAATGAATAACGCTTTGCTAGTTGATGAGTATGTGCTGAGTTGACTATCAGTCAAGAGGTATGTGTGCACTGTAGCATAGAATGGATTGGGCAAGATGGGGTTCTAACTGAAGATTATTGTATGAGCGCAGTGCACACGTATTGTAAGAAGTGAAGATGAATGAATAATATAAGAAGCCAACCGTTTTGGACGTAGCTCAGTTTGGGGTGAACCGCGTTAAATCTATGTGTCATGATGTATGTTGTGATGTGTTTCTTTTATTATATGTTTATGGCGCACGTGTAATGCAAGACTGTTAATCTAAATATGTATCTAATGGTTCTGCGCATCTATTGAATGGTTAAGTAAGATGAATATGTTAGATGTTACGATGTTGTTATGAGTTCACGCATAGGGTATATGAATGAATGTTAAGTAAAGAGTAAGGACGAATGCCTCGTATTCCCCCATGATAGTGGAAACATGGTTCTTGTAGTCCCCATATGTACCTCGGGTGAGACTTCACATGCTTGCGGGTGATGCCGAAAGGGCCAGTATCCTGGGATTTTTTAGTGAATTAATGTTGAACCCTGGGTCTGCTCACTGTGTGCCAACAACATGTCCTACCCTAAAAAATATAAGATGCAACTTTACCTTCTTTAATAACTCAATTACTCTCAAGGACGCTATGGTTTACAAAAATCATTATGATCTTGACACTTTCATTCCACCACGTTTAATTATAGGAATGGTATTTTGAAAAACATTCAATTAGATTCTTTATATCCTGTTATTTGTTTGATAAACCTTGTTGATCCTAGATGACGTTAAACACCATCATCATGAATATATATATATATATATATATATATATATATATATATATATATATATATATATATATATATATATACATATAATGTTTGTTTGTAACTCAGAGTGTGTGTGTGTATTTTCATTGTTACCAACTCAAGAAATAAAATAAATATTACAAATATAAAAACAAACTCCCATGATCTTTGTAGTGAGATAGGGTGCTACACGAAACCAAAAATGCATTGACATGAAAGAATGCAATATATGTAAGATGAATATCGTAAAGGACTAAAAACATTTTCTCTTGGATGCCTTACCTTTTTTAATCAGAGAAAAAAAGCTAGTAATTTTATTATGAGAAAAACAAAATTACATTTGTATATGCCACTGGCATTCTTGTAGCAAATAGCCAAAGTCTTAGATGCCCTACCTACAATGACATTAAATCTATTTTTTACAACTTTTGTAATAAAACCGATCTTCATATCTTATTAACTTGTAACAATCAAACTAATTAGTTTAAGTTTATAAGTATGATAAACCAAAGTTAGTTTCAATGGATGGTAATCATCGTTGTCATTGTCATCATCATCAACAAATAAGAAAATTTAACAATAATTTTATAAAAAAATTAAAAACGGAAAAATGTTTCCTCTTTAATCTCCTTCCCTCTCTCTTTAATAATAAATGGGAACCTAAAGAAATTCCTCTTGTTTTTTTTAGAAATGCCATGTAGAAATTCCACTTTTCTACTTAAAAAACCCAAAATAAATGTATCACTACCTAGGTTGTGTATAAAATGGATCTTACATAAGATTAGTCATATGACATCTTAATTGAGGTGGAAGGCAAGATCTAGAAGCAAAATGTAGATTATGAGAAAATTGCATTTTGATGCCATTCATGCTTTGAGTATGGGCACTTGGCCACCTCTTACCCAAACATTAGTGTTAAGGGGAGGATGAAACATCCCTAAAAAAATGAATAAGAATTCCATCTACTAGATAAGTGTCGAAGACTACCACTACTAGATTGAAGTAAAGGCCTATGAATATAGATGACATGTACTCTCCAGGTCAGGGGTCGAACAAATGGGCATAATTCATTGCCCTTTGGACGCTGCTTGAGGTGGCCTCGAAGAAAGGATTACACAAGCTTCAGGTTCTTGGGGATTCTAAGTTAGTCATGGACTAGGAAAATAATAAAGTTTTGGTCTCAGATGTGCACCGTTAGCCCATTCTACTGTAGCTTCGACAAGTTATTTCCTCCTTTGAGTGGCTCTCATTTGATCACATTTTCAGGGAACTAAATACTCAGGCCAACTCTTTGTCTAGAGAGGCTCTATCCCTTCTAGTAGGGGCATTCAACATCTATAAATTTGTGGAGAGGGAAGAGTCTTAATCTATGGAATTCCGGTTATGATCTCCATTTCTTGTTGGTTGCAAATGTTGTTATAGCGGTTTTGATTGTAATCTCTACTCGTCGGGACCATGAAAGGAATGCTCTTTTGTTTTTGTATAAGTGTAATTAATATTTTGAACAATCACTAGTTTTTTGGTGATCAAAATCTAACCCATGTAAAAAAACAATAACATATATATTCATCTCTTTTCAATATAAATATTTTTTTCTTTTGAATATATATATATATATATATATATATATATATATATATATATATATATATATATAAACAACAATTAAATTAAATTAACCATGACTCAATTTTCATATATAAAAATAAATTTTAGTTGTATATATAGTTATAGCTAAAATCTAAAAATTGAGTTATAGTTAACAACAATCCACACACGAACATGTTCCTTAAAAGGCTTCCTTAGGGAATTAAATTGGAGCCATGCAACCTTCACTAAACACTAAATATGATCTTGAAAATAAAACTTAAACCATAAATTTTTAATAAACATGCTAAAATATATCTTTAAATTAAAACCTTAAAGCACACTAAGGTATCCACTATGACATAGAAACACTTCACCATAAATATTATTTGAAATATTTGTTATTTTGTATCATCTACTATTTTTTATTTGAATTGTTTATTATTTTGTAAAATCATTTTTTTTTATATAAATTGTTTATTGTTTTATAATTTTTTTTTAAATAAAAAGTAAAATTATTTTTAATTGGTAATTTTTTTGTTAGCTAAGTTGGGATCGTATTTTTAAATGGTAAATTACTACTTATCTCAATTTGATTATTAAAATTAACTTTGACCTAAATTTGAGTATTAGAATTTTGCATATTAATATCACCTTGATGTTCCTTTAAAATAGCATAAACAAAATCAAATCGCTGTCTTATATTATAAGATCAACATATTTAAAAAAATTGACTATTTTCTTAAATCATTTTTAAGAACGTTTGAAATATGTTAAAACAAATGAATAATAAATTATTGTTAGACGAACATTAACGCATTATTAAATCGATTTAATTATTAGTGCTTGCTAGAATCTTTGTGGAGGATTCCCATAGATTTTGATTTCAATTTCCACGTGTAAAGGGAATAGGATGCAAAGTCGAACTTTTCAACTTCCTACCGTATTTGCCCTTGGCTTGGCCGGATAATTGTGCGAACTGATTCAAAAAGCCTGCGCTCGCCATGCTTATGGCGACCAAGGATATCCATTTTGCATACTAAAAATAGAATTGAATTATCCAATAATTTCCTTTGTGAGATTCTTACCAACACAACCTACACACATTCAATTACATCACCTATACACATTCAATTAATGCCATCCAGGCTCGAAAAACCTATTTCCCTATCATAATGCAGTTCTTTCCTATAAATTGCTCTTTCTCCCTTTAGCCTTCTCCCACGATTTACTATTCTGGTAGTATTTTTGTTTTGATTGATTGGTCTCTGCTCTGCTTCTCTCTGTTAAGCTATCTTGGTTTATTTGGGTGAGAATGGCGGAGGCGGATCAGCTAGCTCACGAGAGGAAGAAGGCCCAATTCGACGTGGGTGCCCTGAAGGTAGTATGGGCTGGTTCTCAACATGCTTTGCAAATCTCAGATCGCATGGCCAAGCTCGTTGCCAGTGATCCTGTGAGTAACTAAACCCATTTTCATCGACTCTTAAAATTTGTGTTTACTCAGACTGTATTCGAGATTTAGGGAATTGGGTGACCAGATAGAATGCCAGTCATCGAATCACGGTAGAATCAGTTTTGATTCGTATTGGCCTGCTTGTATTGATAAATTTGTGTGTTCTTTATCGTTTATTGATAGCAGTAATGTGTCTTAAGAATGTATAAAAATTAGGAAATTTTATTTGAGGTGTTATATGGTGTCTGGGATGGAAATCGGTACCCAATGGATTTTAAATCGTGACCTTTTCATTGACAACGAATCAAAACCATCAGACATCCTAATTTCTCTCATTCCCACATAATTTGAACAACCTAACTTATTTTCCAGTTTGGCTTTCCTGCCCCTGAGTTTGTCACGTCCTCTCAGATCTCGCATCCAAATCACCCTCGTCACCCAATAGTGGAAAGGGAAACGATCACATTTTTTTTCTTCGTTTTTGAATCGGCAAAGCTCGGGTTCACACGTAAGTCCATGCTTATGGCAAGGCTTAGGCACCCTTCAGAAATCTTGCCTGGAACATTGAAGTGACAGGATCCCTGTCTGGAACCTGCAAATCCTGTTTGGAACATTGAAGTGACAGGTTCCCTGTCTGGGTAGTCCCACTTCAATGTTCCGGGCAGGATTTCTCAGTACCACTTCCATATTCTGGGCAGGATTTCTGAGCGTGGGTGCAAGATATCTGAGGGTAGGTGCAAGGTGTCCCAACCCCACTTCAATGCTCTGGGCAGGATTTCCAAGGGTGGGTACAAGGTTTCCCTGCCCGACCAGGGAACTTGTCACTTCAATGTTCTGGGAAGGATTTCTGAGGGTGGGTGCAAGGTTCTGGGCAGGATTTCTGAGGGTGGATAATTTTTGCCCATGCTTTTTGTGTTAAGTTTACTCAGGTAAGTGATCATAATTGGCTTATCATTGCTTGGTAGATGAACTACCCAACCACCTGTCTTTAATGCTGGGCTCCTCCCAATTTATTATAAATATGAGTGATCTCCTTGTAATTATACAATAGATACATAGATTTAATCTTTCTATCAGTTCCATTTCTTCTGTTGCTGTTCTGTTTTATGTTTTGTGTGTATGGAGTTCAAGCTCAATCTTGATCCCAGTTAGTTCTTTTTGTTTTTAAACATGGTATCAAAGCGTGGGACATAGAACTTTCTCCTTTGCTTTGTTTTTTTTTCATTGATGGTGGCCTCGATTTGTATCGTAGCCTTGACCCTGTGTTTTCCATGCTCTCTCTAGATCCCCTTGTCGTGGCCCTTGTTAGCATTGCTGGGTTCTGGGCGCTTCTCTAGATGGGAAGTTCCGTGGTATTGTGGCCGTCACTCTAATGTGGTGTTTGTAGAGGCTCCAACTTTGGGGTTGTCGCCTAATTTTTTGCCTACAACGATGCCCGTCGATAAGGGTTCGCCTACATCATCGTTTGTGGGGCACCCTGTTGTAGCTTCCGCTAGCAGTGACTCTGCACCTCTGATCACAACCATCACTTAGATCAAGGGGCTCAACCTTCACTATTGTTGCAGACTACTCTCTTACCCTATGTGCAAATTGTGGCCTTTAGTTTCAGCGTGCAAAGACTGTATTTGGCTTTATCTGAGAGCAGTGTTCATCTTTAGATTGCTGTGTTTGTGGCTTTGATATTGGTGTAGATCACGACCCCTTCCTCCCATCGTGGTAGCACGCCACTCTTGTGGGCTTTGATACTTTCAATGCTCTGTTTGTGGTTCGTGGCTTGGCTAGTTGTGCTGTCTTTCCACTGCACTGGTTACTCCAAGCATCATCCGACAATGTTGTTGCATCCCTCGTCGGTGTTTGCAGTGGTGACATGTGGATCATTTATAATGGATTGACAACTCAACTTTACTTATCTTTGTGTAGATTTATTACAAAATCAAGCCTTCCTCGCCTTCTTCCCTGGAGGAGCCTTCGGCATGGGCTTTGCCTTTGCAAGAGCCTTGGCAGACTTGATGGAATTGGGCTTCTTAACCTTCAGTGGTTTTGGGCTTCTTAGCCTTCAGTGGTTTTGCGGTAGCAGGCTTTTTGGCAAGGGCGAGCTTTTTCACAGCTAACTTCTTTGCTAGGGTAGCTGATTTTGTAGTCTTGGCTAGTTTTGCGGAAGCGATCTTGCTTGTAGCAGGAGCCTTTGCGACCTTCTTGGCTATCTTTGGTTTTGATGCAACTTTTGTGGATTTGGGGGCAGTCTCGGGTTTAGAGGCAATTTTGGTCGTAGGTTGCACAATTTTCTTGATAGGGTTCTTTGCAGGGGCCTTCTTGGCTCCCTCTGCCAGCTTGAAAGAAACTTTCACCTTAGTAAGCTTGCTAGCCAAAACAAGCTTCTTGATTTGTACGACAAGCATCTTCTTGTAGTTAGGGGGTAGAATTACCTTGTGCTTCTCCTCCATGTATTTAGCGATGGCCTTGGGACTTGAACCTCCCTTCTCCTTCAGGGTAGAGATTGCCTCTTTGATCGTCTGAAAGTATGAACAGAGGCAGGCTTGAAGTTCTTATGTGGATCTTTGATGGTGTTGCTATCTTGGGGTTACTTGGCCTTTTTTAGATTTTTGGTCGTACTTCTTGTTTGGAGCTTTTAGTCTTTGCTCGTCTCATTGCTCTTTTGATGGTTGATGGTATTTTCTTTTGTTTGAAGCCTTTGTTTTGGTTCCTAATCAACATCAAATTTTTTGGAGCATTCATGTGGTAGTTGTCAATGTTTTCCATCCTTGTGCCTCTGTAACCAGTCCTCTTTTGCTTCAGAATCCAACCATGTTATTTGAGGTTGCTTGTCCCTCCTCTTTAGAGTTCAGTCATACTTCTTGATCGGAGCTTTCAACCTTCGCAAGCCTCATGCTCTTGCCTTTCAATGTATCTTTGTGGGATCTTCAGTTTCAGCTCCAAGGCCTTTCAACATTGGTGTTACTCCCTTCTAGGAGCCTTGTTTTGGTCCTTTGCCAGTGTTCATCCTTTGAACATTTTGTACATGGGTACCTATCATGGCCTTGTAGTCGGGACCCATTTTTGAAATTTAATGTCATTTTCATACTTCCCTAAGTTGCACTTATGGGGGGGGGGGGTGTTGGTGTACGTACACCATGTGGTTAAGTTACTTAGTTCAGTGATCATAATTGACTTATCTGTTAAATTTTCCTATTACTCAGTCACTGAGATTAATGCCAATAATTACCAAACTAAGAAATTTACTTTGCTGATATAAATTTCAGAATTATGCAGTTAACCTACAATTGAGTAATAAACCATAAAAATGACAGCAAAAGCATACATAGAGCCAAGCATAAAAATAGACAACACCAGAAATACCTTAGAAACCCCAGTGTGGAGAAAACCAATAAAGAGGGGCTTTTACCATGGGCTTTTAAGAGAATTTACAGCAGCAGAAAATCAGAAATTTCTTATAGAAATTTCCTTAGCAAGTTTCCTCACTCCCTCAGCAAAAACAACCTAGCAAACTTGGCCTGCTTTTTTGGTCTCGAAAAATCGACCCTTCTTTTTTTGGTCCCGAAAAATCGGCCCAGCTTTTTTGGCCCTGAAAAATCGGCTCTCTGATGGCTGTTGTATGTGGCCTGAGTTCGACCTCCCTTTGCTGAATAGTAGGGCCCAAGTATGGCCTCTACTGGCTGCCCAAATCTGGTCCATAACTCACCCTCTCTGCCTCAGCTGCTCCCACTTCTTCTCTTGCCCAAGCACCCTCTTCCTCTTCTCATATATGAGAATGTGTGTCCCTCTTACCCTCAACCTTTCTATTTATCTCTCTAATTCACTTTTTCAAGAGACTTCTAGAAGCCTCTAGAAATACACTTTTGTGAATTATTAATTTATGAAAAGTGATTTTTTCAAAAATCCGAGTAAAAAGTCATTTAAGTGACTTAGTATAAAATAAATAAAGCCGATCTGGGTATTTAATGTGTCCATCAACATGCCTAGGACACTTAAGGCCCATGCCGAGACACCTACCGAGCTACAAAATAACACTCCCTCTTAGCGAGGGAGGTGTCTCCACCTGGATCAATCTTTGATCCCATCAAGTCTGTCGGTCCCTTTGAACTGGAAGACATCCCAGCTACCTTCGTTGCACTCTGATTTGATGTCCTGCTCGGCTGGTCATTCCAGCTTACAGATTTGGCAGTCTTGGATAAAGCCACTCGTCCACAAGACTCTGCCATTGACACTGATCTCTGATCCAAGATCACCTTGGACCCCACTACAGGCTGCCCCAACACCCTGTACATCATGCCCTCTATGATGCCAAGCCTCATTGCTACATCCTGGGTATCCGCTCCCTCTGCTCGTATGAGTACCTGTCCATCCTCAAACATCACTACATACCCCATATCCTCCAGAATTGCCACGGAGAGCAAATTGACCTTCAGCTCTGGAACATACATCACCCCGACCACCTCCAGAGAACCACTCGACTCTAGCTGGAATCTGACGCATCCAACCCCCTTCACTGCATGCATGGTGCCGACCCCACTACCCACATGCAAGTCTGAGCCCGTCTTTGAAACACTAAGGAACACCGACCTCATTCTCGTCATATGGCGAGATGATCCACTGTCCACGAACCATACCCCACTGTCCTCCAACTCTGCAACACTGTTGCTAGAAAGATAAGTGACCATAGAAAATTCATCCTCGAATTTCTCTGCAAATGCATCCATCTCAGTAGATGCTATGGCTGCAACCTTTGCTTCCTTCTTCTTGTTGGGACACTGGCTGGCATAGTGGCCAGTGTTGTGACATGCAAAGCATTTCACTTTGCCCATGTCTCTGGAACCTCCCGCTCCACTGCCCTTCTTCGCATGAAAAGTCACATTCTCTTCCTCTTCACTCTTTGGCTGGCTAGCCTGAGTGTCATCAAGTCTTAGGTCCTCCTGGGTGAAGTCATCCCATAATCTCTCCCAATCAGGGAGCTTCTCCCGAGCCACCACTCCATGGATAAATACTTCCCACTGCGTGGTGAAGCCATTCAAGGCTATCCTCACCAACTCAGTCTTGTCCATTGCCTCTCCCACAATTGCCAGTTCATCTCTGATTTGAGTGAACTTTGTGAGGTAAGTGACCATCGACTCTCCCTTGGCCATCTTCGTGCTTCTCAACTTCTCTCTGAGCAACATCTTCCTGCTTTGGTTGTTAGACTGGGACAACTTCACTAGGGCCTCCCACATGTCGTTCGCTTTCTTCTTGCCAGACAAATGAGGAATAATGTGGTCCTTGACTCCATCCACAATTATCCTCCTGGCCTTGACATCTTTCTTGTTGTGAGCTACTAGTTGTACTAGATTAACAGGGGCTGCCACTTTGCCTTCAACAATTTCCAACAATCCATTCTCCTCCAGTACCAAGCCAATACGCTCCCTCCAAGGACAAAAATTTGAGGCACCATCCAACCTGTCCTCAAACCTTAAACCTGCACTGGCCATTTGAGTCTGCTGCTCTGTTTCCCATACACTTTTGGTCACACGTCCTCCTTTGTTGATTCACTCCCTGGTCTGCACAACAAAGTATCTTGGCTCCTTCTGTACTTCAGAGGTTGAGCTCTGATACCATGCTAAATTTTCCTATTACTCAGTCACTTAGATTAATGCCAATAATTACTAAACTTAGAAATTTACCTTGCTGATATAAATTTCAGAATTATGCAGTTAACCTACAACTGAGTAATAAACCATAAAAATGACAGCAAAAGCATACACAGAACCAAGCATAAAAATAGACAACACCAAAAATACTCTGGAAACCCCAGTGTGGGGAAAACCAACAAAGAGGGGCTTCTACTATGGGCTTTCAAGAGAATTTACAGCAGCAAAAAATCAGAAACAACAAGTTTCCTCACTCCCTCAGCAAAAACAACCCAACAAACTCGACCTTGCTTTTTCGGCCCTGAAAAATCGACCCTTTGATGGCTGCTGTATGTGGCTTGAGTTCAACCTCCCTTTCTTGCATAGTACGACCCAAGTATGGCCTCTGTTGGCTGCCCAAATTTGGCCCAGAACTCGCCCTCTCTGCCTCAACTGCTCCCTCTTCTTCTCTTGCCCAAGCACCCTCTTCCTCTTCTCACAAATCAGAATGTGTGTCCCTCTCACCCTCAACCCTTCTATTTATCTCTCTAATTCTTTTTTTCAAGAGACTTCTAGAATCCTCCATAGATACACTTTTGTGAATTATTAATTTCTGAAAAGTGACTTTTTCAGAAATCTAAGTAAAAAGTCATTTAAGTGACTTAGGATAAAATAAATAAAGCTGATTTGGGTATTTAATGTGTCCATTAGCATGCCTAGGACTTAGGCCCATGCTGAGACACCTACCGAGCTACAAAACTAACATTATCATTACTTGGTACGTGAACTACCCAACCACCCATCTTTAATGCTGGCCTCTTCCTAGTTTATTATAAATACGAGTGATCTCCTTGTAATTATACAACATATATACAACAGATACATAGATTTAATCTTTCTATCAATTCCATTTCTTTCGTTGTTGTTCTGTGTTCTATTTTGTGTGTATGTAGTTCAAGCTCAAGCATGATCTTGGTTAGTGCTCTTTGCTTTTAAACATTTTGGGCATGCACGTCCTCACTATCTATGAATTGGGAGGTCTGTACTAGTTCCTTGCGGAATTTTGTTTGTCAAGGTCTAACTACTTATGATCTTATGATTATATGCTCACAACAATTCAATAGTCTAGGGCACTCTCCAACTCATGCTCCTTGAAACAAAGTTTTAAAACTCAGATTTGGACTCAAAATCATTTAAGAGTCAACTTAGACTCGGACTCGGACAGATTTGATTTCAATGACTTGGTTTACTAAAAAATACATAAAATATTTAAATTTTAATGAAAAAATATTTAAAAATTCAAAACCATTAGAGACAAAATATGCAAAGTCTGGTCATGTATATACCATGTAAGGGTGAATATATCAAAATGGTTTTGAGTGCAATACATAACAACACAATACATAATCAATGAGGCTCTAAATGGCCTCTAGAGTATGGAAAACATGTTACAAGCATCTCCTTTTGATTAGCCTTGTCTTTTTCAAATTTCGCAAACGAATTTTGCAATTCCAATCTAATTTCTCCAATATCCTCTATTGGTGCCTTGCATGGGGCTACTTGGCCTCTCATACTAGCCAAGTGTTGTTTCAACTGACGAATGCCCTCTTCCTTTATTTGTTTCTTGCAATATTTGCAATACATCTCCTCATCAACAAGATTAACATGGATCCATGCAGAGTCTTTGACTCTTGGGGCCATGGTAAAATTCAATTCTGCAACATTGCAAACCCTATCTTAATATGCAAAGTGCATACTTCAAACTTCAAACTAGTAGAAGGCTGAAAGTACAAAACTTTAAAGACAGATTTCAGATTTGCAATTTAATGAGAGAAAAGAACAAGGACATATTTATCATCCAACTATTAACATACTTGGGAATGAGAAGAATGGGTAGTTGGCACAAGAATTTGGTCCACAACTCCTCCAAGTTTGAATATGGGCTGTAGCCTCCTCACTTAGATGCCAAATCCACCACAAACAACCCAAGATAATTGCCAAACAAGCTCCAAGCTCACTCTAAATCAATGTTTTCAGATTCAGACTCTTTTAAGACTCTTTTCGCCTGTGACTCGGGAAGACTCGACGACTCTTTTCGGACTCGACAAAGAGAAGCTACTCAAAATATGGCAAATTTTGTACACAAAAATACTCTAATTACATTTCCAATCCATATAAGTTATAAAACCTTAGTCTATGCAGAAATTCATAAGATCATCTCATAAAATATCATAACGCAACATTTGACACTCGATATTTATTTGCAATATGAAAATAGTGAATTGAAAGATGATTCCATGATCAAATTCACAAATATTACTCAATTCAACCACACAACTTATAGTCTCATAACATAATTAGAAAATCAACATAGATAGTGTCTCCAAGTGCAATCTCGAGTCTCATGCATGACTACGAGAATGCCTAGAATAAGCCCTCTAGGAGCTAGTGCCAACATTGCTAGACTGAAACAACAACTGTGATGTAGGTGTATTTGGTGTTTCCATTTGAGAGAATGGAACACTAGAGAGATCTCGTGTCTCTTCATCAAGCCAATTCAAATCTTTAGTAGGAGATTCATCCTCCAAGACCCAATCAAAGACTCGATCAATCTTATCTAATAAAATCAAATCTAGATCCTTTGCCTGCAATTGTTTTGTGAGCACTTGAAGGTTGTAGTAGATGAATACCATCTTCTCCAGCCGCTCATGCTCCAACTTGTTGCGCTTTTTGGTTTGGATGTGCTCAAATACTAACCAATTGTTCTCGCAACCTTAAGCACTGCAGGGCTGACTCAGAATTCTGATGGCGAATTCTTGTAGTGTTGGTGTCTTAGAGCTGCAATCTATCCACCAATGGCATGTTATAAAAAAAGAAGATTACAAGTTTTGCCATGGCAAACTTAAAAAAGAAAACTAGCAAAAATTACAATGTAACGATTTACAAATTGAATTTTACTTGGCATTTTCTTCTCCCTGAGATGTTGGGTTGAGCTAAATCCAAACATGCTAGATGATTCCCTGTACATATCTCGCTGCATATTCCTATAGAAGCAGATTAGTGAAATACTTTTTCATATCGAGTGCCATTTATTTCAAATGCAGACTGGTGTTTGTTGACTGCATATACAATTCTTGGGAAAGAGATTTTGTTTTCTCACATTGTCCTTGCCTATAATTACTTGCTTGGTGTGTTTGCAAGCTTTTGAGATCTTAATTACTTAAAATTATAATATTTTGGGTATAATCCAGTTTTCATCATATTCTTTTGATGTCTGGCAGGTGTTTCTCAAAGATGATCGACCAAGATTGAGTCGCAAAGAATTGTTTAGAAAAACATTGAGCAAAGCAGCGCATGCATGGAAACTCATTGTAGATCTCCGACTTTCAGGTCTGTTTTAACTGGGAACTGTGATTTGCTTAAAGCATACTAAGGAAAATAACACACATGCATTGGACACTCATCTTAGGCTTCCAGCTTTTAGGGTATCCCCATGATGTTGGTTTTGTTTGCATTATATATGTGATGTATTTGGAGGGAACATGGTTCACATCCTCGATAGTGTAACACAAAAAAGTGAAATATGTACTTAAATCTTGATGGCTTATTTTGTCTGAAATACAAATGGTTGTTATCTATACTTGGATATTAGTTGAAGTGATTAATTGGTTGTTGTTAGAGGTACTCACAATGCATATTTATTGAAGTTTTAATTCGTTAGTTTTGGTTCTTTATTGCTTTTTGTCCGCAAATTTGTTGATTTTTCTATATAAGATGATATATGATAGATGTTTTTTTTTACAATGATGAGTGTTCCATATATAGAGAACATATGGTGACCATCCATGAAAGGATGCGTCCCTTGGATAATAAATAACTATTTATTATTACTTATTATATATATTATTTAATAATCAATAATTATATTATTAGTTATTAATCTAGGAGAATGTCTTCTCGATGTTGTCCATGTTGATATTATGGTAGCTGCGGGAGGTATTAACCTCCATATGTAACCTTTGACTAGAATAGAATATTCCAGAAGCAAGAGAAACCCTAAACAAATGTGTGAAAAACCTAGAAGACATGTCGGCTTAGCAGAATAAGTAATATTGAAGTATTATATGCAGAAAATGACAGGTCGACCTTGCTTGAAGAGACACTTGTTCACTTGGCTAGATTAGTATAAATAGAGGATGTCTTGGTTCATTTGTTCACTCATTCACACACTCTCAATCACCCAGAAACAGTGCGCAAGTTTGGAGGAGCAACAACAATTGCAATTGTACAATTTTCTCTTTTTTAGTTTTTTCTGGTACTTTCTCTTGTGCGCTACCCTTGGAGAAGGTGCGTTCTCTTGGTTATCTGTTGGTTATGGTATGACTTCCTCGAATCATTCTTTCTGTCAAAGGTTAAGGTGCTCGGGGGTGGCTTTATGCCTATGGTTGGGTGACAATGGTGTAGCATTGTCTATGGTTAAATGAGCACATCCACATTATTCTAACAGGTTATGGGCCCACACCACCTTTAGGACAGTCTAACCACTGGAAGGTATCGTGGTAGTTCTTTGTTAAGCTTGTTGTTGCACCAATTGCAGCTGAAACTAGGGTTTTTGATTTTGCAGCTACAACAAACCCTAATCTAACTCTTTGGGCACCTTAAGTGAAGCGTTGGACCTAATTTCTGGATATTCTAGTGTGCCCTAGCCTAGCGCACCCTCTGGAGCCCTCAGTCAACAAAAACATGAAGTTTGAGTTTTTGTTCAAAGTCAAAGTCAAAGGTTGACTTTTGGTCAAAATTGATTTTGTGGTCAAAGTTGAAATTTCAGGGTTTCTAGCTTGTTCTAATCATTGAACCCTTTTGATTAAGTTTCTAACCTCTTCTTGTCAAGATGGTGTCTAGTTTCAGATTAGAAAACAAGTTGAATGATGTTGCAAATTTCAAAGGTATGCACTTGTATTTGTTTTTCATATTATATCATCTAGCAAAAGCATGAGTTTGTTTTGCACAGAATGTACAAGAGACCTTGTTCAAGCAATGATCTTAGATTCAGTACATTCAAAGGAACAAGCAGTGAAGACTCCAGGTTTGATTATTTAAAATTGATGTCTCTAGCTGTTATGACATTATTATGATCTTATGCTGCATCTTGATCTATTGAAGTTATGATCATTATACTAACCCCTTAATACTAGAGATACACCCGTTGATCTCCTTTCTAGGAGATATTCTTGTTCTTATGTAAATGCTTATTGCTTATGAGATGAAGTTGATCTCCTTTAGGAGATGTTCTTGGTTATTGAACTAGACTCCAGGCATGATATCTTCTACAGAGGATACCATGGAGATTTTGTTGTTCTTGTTTCTTGTTCCAGGCAGGTCATAAGAGATAAATCTGAGAGGGAGTCAGACTCAGAGGGAGTAAGTGATCAAGAAGAAGCCAACATAGTTTCGTAACACTTTGCAGAATGCAAAGGGGTATGCAGTAGACAGAAGCGTGGTTCGAGGATTCTCTCAGATAGAGGGAGTTGATTTTAGAGTTTGAGATGAGGGATCTTGACCGGATTGGAAGCGTGGCTGGCACTCGATGAGATCTTCAGTGAGACTGAAGAGGTTTAGCATGATGGACAGGAAGTCCATGGCCACACCTATGACGACACATCTGAGGAAGTTGTGTGACGAGATAGACATTTGCTTTGCAGAGAGCACCTTTTGCCAGTATATGGTTGAGCCACGACTCTATTATTGGGTTACAACACAACATGCAGGTACCTATGTTGTACAGATAGATATGATTGATCTTCGATGATGAAGTATGGCTACTGGGATATACAGTTTTTGGATTGGAAGTGCTACCTCAGCTTGGGATCGAGCAGGATTTCTAGACAAGCAGGGAAGTAGATATCTGTAGCACTCAGTCATATATCATAGCCAGTTACGCAAGATATGAAGCAAGGTCGTTTTTTGAAGGATCTTCCGAGACTTCATCGAAGACATGGTGCAGGAAGGAGCAGTGAGGCTCCATGACTTATCCACAGATGAGCACATAGTTGACATTTGCACTAAGCCTCTGTCTAGGACAAGCTTGGCAGGAATGGAAATGTTTCCTTGGGGGAGTATTGATGATTGCAGCATCGTGCCGATATTCCAAGATTGATCAGGTGGACTTGATCATGTGGGAATAGGCCCAAATGTAATCTTTGACGGACTGAAGATTCTAGTTGCTCCTAGATCTCCTATGTGTGAATTGCATCGGGCCTTTGAAACTCTCACGAGTAGGTGAGTAGCCTCGATAAGCATTGGGCCGACTCTATCTCCACAGGAACTGGGCTGCAGACCAGGGGAGATAGGGAACATCTACCGTAGTAGATGTGCCTCGACGTAGTCTTTGGCGGACTAAAGACTCGAGGTGCAATTTCACCAATCCGATAGCATCGAGTTGAATGCATTCACGGACTGATCCTATAAGAGGATCACCATGAGGTGTTTGTGTCTCCGATGTGGTCATAATTCTTGTCATGGGACAAGAACAACTCGAGGTGCTAGACACACGTGTCCGATAACATCGAGCTAAATGCATTCATGGAGTAATCCTATGAGAGGATCAACTATGAGGTGAATGTGGCTCCGATGAGGTCACGATTCTTGTCATGGGACAAGAATGACCCGAGGTGTTAGACACATGGTGGTGGAGACGGATCATGAATATAGCTAAATGAGGCTCATGGATATTGTGATGATATATTTTGATGCCAGATTGCTACTAGATGATGCTGATAGTAATGATGATACTCACGACATGGGTGTAGCCATGGGTGAGCACGTCATGTGGGTGTAGCCCATGATGATGATGGTGACACATACTACGAGGTGTAGCTCTAGTGTTCTCTAGCGGGTTATGGCCCTTAAACTAGATTCATAGGTCCACATGGGTGTAGCCATGTGTGACGTGATGATGCTACCTGTAGAATGGTCTACAAGACTATGTGAGTCTTTCCCATACCATGTGAAGATGGATGGGTGTGTTTGAGACCATTAATACCTCCTTAGCTAAGAGGGAGTGTTGATATTATGGTAGCTGCGGGAGGTATTAACCTCCATATGTTACCCTTGACTAGAATAGAATATCTCGGAAGCAAGAGAAACCCTAAACAGATGTGTGAAAACCCTAGAAGACATGTTGACTTAGAAAAATAATTAATATTGAAGTATTATATGTAGAAAAGGATAGGTCGACCTTGCTTGAAGAGACGTGTTCACCTGACCAGATTAGTATATACTATAAACAGAGGAGGCCTTGGCTCATTTGTTCACTCACTCACACACTCTCAGTCACCCAGAAACAATGCGCAGGTTTGGAGGAGGAGAAACAACAATTGCAGTTGTACAATTTTCTCTTTTTCAGTTTTTCTAGTACTTTCTCTTGTGCGCTACCCCTGGAGGTGCGCTCTCTTGGTTATCTGGTGGTTACGGTATGGCTTCCTGGAATCATTCTTTCTGTCAAAGGTTAAGGTGCTCGGGGGTGGCTTTATGCCTATGGTTGGGTGACAATGGTGTAGCATTGTCTATGGTTAAACGGGCACATCAACATTATTCTGACAGTCCAAACATCGACACTCCCACTTAGCTAGGGAGGTATCTTTCCATGATGTCTTCATCTAGTAGTCCACTGACTATTCTATAATCAACTAGTATCACGCAACTACTACCATGCCATCGATAGCTTGAATCATCTGTCACAGTCTCTGCGATCAAGCAACAAACAACTGCTCCAAGTGATCTGGTAGTCTCCATGACAATCAACTAGTAACATACAACAACTACAATTGCCATTCAATAGAAAACGACTGTGTTGATCCATAGTAGTACACAACTACTGTCCATTAGTACACAACCACTACTAGTAGCACACAACTGCTGTCTAGTGACACAGTCACTGCCAATGGTACACAACCATTGTAGTAGCACACAACTACTGTCCAGAGACACAATCTCCGCCAGTGGTACACAAACACCGTAGTAGCACACAACTACTGTCCAGAGACACAATCTCCGCCAGTGGTACACAAACACCGTAGTAGCAAAAGGGTTTGTCACACATGGCACCCCATGTGGACTTCTAGAGGCTATTCCTTCTAGAAACACTAGGGTCAACTCCCCATAATGTGTGACGTCAAGGTCAACTCCCTTGACATGTCCTCATGTGCTCTCCATAAGGGATGTTGGGTTATAAGCCCAAACCCACTTATCCCTTCTCAGATAAGTGTCCTCACAAATCAACTCAACTCAGTCACAAAGGAGTACGATATGGAGAATGTTTGTCACACATGGCACTCACATGTGGACTTCTAGAGGCTACTCCCTCTAGAAACACTAGGGTCAACTCCCCATAGTGTGTGACGTCAAGGTCAACTTCCTTGACATGTCCTCATGTGCTCTCCACAAGGGATGTGTCCTCATGTGCTCTCCTCAAGGGACATTGGGCTATAATCCCAAACCTACTTATCCCTTCTTGGATAAGTGTCCTGACAGATCAACTCAACTCAGTCACAGAGGAGTACGATTTGGAGAATGTCTCAGGAAGCTGCAAACATCAACACTCCCTCTCAGGGAGGGAGGCATTCTCTACCACGCCAAGTCTGTCACGGAAGTACTCGAACTTCATCCTGGCAAGGGGTTTGGTAAGAACATCAACAACCTGCTCATCCGGAGGAAGGTATTGCACCAATACTGCCTTCCTTTGCACCATGTCTCGGATGAAATCCTGCGAGAAGCCTCTGAAGTCACACTGCTTCCATGACTCGTGTCACTGGCTGCAATATATTTTTCCTCTGCAGTACTGAGTTCTATAGAAGTCTGTTTCAACTTCACTCTTTGCCTGATCAGAACTATATATCTCTGCATCCTTTCTTCATCTCCTGAAACATATTCAATTGCACTACACTGGTACACTCTATACTACAACTTAGTCTGCTCAATTCATGAGCTTGCTCAGGGTGCTTGTTGTAAAGGACTATCTGTCTCTTTGCTTGAGAGTAGGTCCTCCACTCTCTTTGCAGCTACTCCCTCTGGGATTCTGCAATTGCCCCCTCTGGGACTCTGTAATTGCTAAACAATGAGATCGAGAGTAGCTTCTCTACTTTGTCAGCAACTTCCCTCCTCTGGGGTTGCTCTTTGTGGAACTGGCTCCTCCACTCTCTTTCTGCAATTGCTTCCTCTGCAGTTGCTCTATCTGGAACTGAGAGTGGCTCAATGACTGCTCTGTCTGGAGCTGGAGGTGACTCCTCTGTCTCTGCTCCCTCTGACATTGAAGGTAGCTCTTCCTTCTTCTCTGGAGGTAACTCAATCTCTGCTCCTTTTGGATGTAGTATCGCCTCCCTTTCTGGGACTGCCTCTACATACACTAGAATTGTTGCCATGTATGCTTCCTCAACATCTCATGGCTTGACTCATGTATTGGGACTGCTACACTTGATGCAATGTACTCTGCTTCTGTGGTGCTCAAAGCTAGAGAAGTTTGTTTCCTGCTACACCAGGAAACCATGGCAGATCCCAAAGTGAAGCAACACTCAGAGGTGCCCTTCTTGTCCACTACGCTCCCCGCCCAATCAGAGTCAGTATATCCTTGCAATCTCATGTCAATACTGGGGGTATATCTCAGACTGTGTCCAACTGTGCCTTGCAGGTATCTCAACACATGCTTCGCAACAATCCAGTGTGTCTGTCTCGACTGACTCATGAACGGGCTAAGTGCACTCACTACATAGTAAATATTTGGTCTGGTGTAATTAGATACATCAATGATCCAATCAGTTGTCTGTATAGGGTCGAATCAATCTCGTCGGAATTGAAAGAGGACACACTTAGTTTCTTCAGATTCGTCACCATTGGTGTTGCCATGGGCTTACAGTTCAACATCCCAAACTTCTTCAATATCTCAACTGTGTGCTTCCCCTGACTCAGGAAGATCTCATCAGTTCTCTGCCACACCTTTAGTCCCAAGAAGTAGTGCATCATACCAAGTTCTTTTATCTCAAACTCACAGGGCAATGCATACTTGCATTCAACAATAAGGCTCTCTGTATCGGCGCGGAATAAATCATCAACGTAGAGGACCAAAATTCAGGAACTCACCATTAACAGTCTTGTATTAGAGGTTGGGATCAACAACACTTTTGTTGAAGCCCAAACTCATCAAGTGTCGATCAATCCTCGCATACCAAACTCGAGGTGCTTGCTTGAGTCCATACAGGGCCTTCTTCAACCTATACACATGAGACTCCTTCTCATGTATCACGAAACCATCGGGTTGCTGGATGTATACTTCTTCCTCAATCTCTCCATTGAGAAAGGTGGTCTTCACATCCATCTGATGTAGTCTCCAACCCATGGATGCAGTAAGGGAAATAATTGTTTGGATAGAAGTGTATCGAGCAACAAGAGCAAATGTCTCCTCATAATCTATTCCCTCTACCTGAGAGAATCCTCTAGCAACAAATATCACTTTTTGCTTCTCTATGCTTCTGTCAACTGTGTGTTTGTTCTTGTAGATCCACTTGGAAGTCACTGCTGACTTTCCCTCAATAATACAAGCATTGTATACTCACAACTTACTTCCAAGGATTCATAATCTGGTGTTGACCTCACATATGCCTTCTTCAACGACAATCCACTAATCGATGTGTCCAAAGCCATAGATGTCTACGATGGCAACTTCCAGGGGACACCATGTTTAGCAGCCAAAGCTCATCTTCACTTAGTCCTCGGAGCTTGTTTGCTATTACTACAACAATGGTTTTCCTTCCAATCTCAGTGGTGGCCCCAATCCCAGCTTGGACTATATTCCAGAAAAGAAGACGACATGGGTAGTTCTGCAAATGTCGAGAATACAAACACAGAAGAAGAAGAAGGGCTCACAAATCTATGGAAAGAGGTTTGAGAGCTCTCCCTGGGATTGGGCCCCGATGTGGAACGTCTTCACATTCCACCTTCCTCTCTCCAATTTCTCAGAGATTTCATATTGCCCAACATGCCCTACATCATCACCGTCGGGATCCAACATTGGCCCACTCTCACCAGATGGACCAATGCCTATCTCACCTCCCTCCTGCAAAACTAAATCGTGAGTCTCCACTTCACCAAAAATGGCTGAGCGGATTCCGTTGCAAAACCAACCATACACAATGATTCTTGCTTTGTTTTTGCCCACGTCGAACGCGTGTCATTCCTTGCTGCTCTGCAGTACATCACGGGTTCTAAACGCCAGGAGCGGGGCACTGTGGCCTATGCGCAAGAGCAAAATGGTTGTTTCAAGTCGGAATACTTCTTTGTTCGCAAAGGATGTTGAGACAAATATTCCTTGGGCCACCGAGGCTCTCGGTTTGAAACCTGAAGCCGTGAATCTTTGGATAGGAAACAAGAGAGCCACCACCTCGTTTCTTAAAGATCACTATGAGGATTTGTATGTTGTCGTGTCCGGAGAAAAAACATTTTCTTCTCTTGCCTCAAACGTGTTGAACCCTGATCGTCGGGGAATAGTTTAGAGTATGAGATGGAACGAATAGCCCCATTTCTCAACAGTAAACAAGCACAAAGGAAATTCACGTCCTCGATCTGCAACAATACATCGCACAGACCTTGATCTCTCGCAAATCCGTCCTCCAAAATGCGGCACACAATCACAAATTTCCAATGCTTGCATTGTTAATATTATGGTAGTTGCGGGAGGTATTAACCTCTATATGTAACCTTTGACTAGAATAGAATATTCCGGAAGCAAGAGAAACCCTAAACAGATGTGTGAAAACCCTAGAAGACGTTTCGGCTCAGCATATTATATAATATTAAGATATTATCCTCCAGGAAGACAAGTCGGCCTAGACAGGGGACACAACCACTATAAATAGAGGACGTCTTGGCTCATTTGTTCACTCATCACACACTCTCAGTCACTTAGAGACAGTGCGCAAGTTTGGAGGAGCAGCAACAACTGCAGTTGTACAGTTTTCTCTTTTTCAGTCTTTCTGGTACTTTCTCTTGTGCGCTACCCTTGGAGAAGGTGCACTCTCTTGGTTATCTGTTGGTTATGGTATGGCTTCTTGGAATCATTATTTTTGTCAAAGGTTAAGGTGCTCGGGGGTGGCTTTATGCCTATGGTTGGGTGACAATGGTGTAGCATTGTCTATGGTTAAACGAGCACATCAATATTATTCTAACATGCACTACCATCTCTTCACTCTCACCTACCCAAGCCAGGTACACGACCATCATCCCATATTCAATCACGCTCAAATTCGCCCTTTACAATTCTAAAAAATCAGAGATGACTGTCTCGAAGGTATCATGCTTTAATCCATACATCTTCATCAAATGGATGGACAAACAACAGATTATTGCAAACACACCAACAAACATCTCATTTTCCTAGGCCCTCCCGTGAGGGAGTCAAGCCCAGTCCTGCTCTGATACCATGTTGATCTATCATATATCATCTTATATAGAAAAATCAACAAAATTGATGGCCAAAATCTGGTATTGAACAGAGCCTTAGTTCATGACCGATGCATCTATTATCAACGGAACGAACTATAAGATCAATAGTTGCATATATTGCAGCACAACTTCAACAGAGCCACTCATGTATCTCTAGGACACACCCCATTTGAGGTGTATTTTGGCTTCCAACCTTTAGCTCCTTATGAGATTCTAGTTGCTATTCCTAGTTCATCCATATCCTACCAGCAGAAGGAGCAAGACAAAGTATCCTCTTTTGTGCGAAACTTGGCCAAGGTTCATAGCAGAGTCCATCCTTCAACAGGCATAGGCAAAGTATAAGGCATTGGATGACCAAAATTGAGTTGAACCACAAATTCATGTTGGCGAGAGAGACAAAGTTTCTTCTTTTGTGCGGAACTCGGCCAAGGTTCATAGCAAAGTCCATCCTTCAACAGACATAGGCCAAGTACAAGGTATTGCATGACCAACATTGAGTTGAACCACAAATTCATGTTGGTGAGAGAGTTTGGCTCCACTTGGATAACCAGTGCTTCGAAAATCAGCAGCATCACAAGATCAAGCCTGTTTGGTATGGTTCGCATGGTCCTTACACACCATCACTTATAAAATGGGTTTGAACACCTTAAAAGTTGGATTTAGCACCTCAACTTGCCATCCGTGATGCAGCGAATGTCAACCAACTTAAGCTGTATGAACCCCCTCACTTGTAGTAATCTGTTCTGATCACATATCCGGACAAAGTAGTCAGAATTGGAACCAAACTGTTTTTCCCCAAAATTATGAATTGGGCTGGAACCAACTGAAGAATTGGTATCAGAACTGGTCAAATAAAAAATACATAAAATATTCAAATTAATAAAAAATACATATTCATGTACATTGATGTAAAATGTCAGCCAACTCAAGTTGTATGAACCCTCTCACTGGAAGGAATTTGTTCTAATCACACACCGGACAAAGTAGTCAGAACTGGAACTGAACCAGAGCTGGTTTGCCCCAAAATTATGAATTGGGTTGGAACCAGCTGAAGAACTGGTATAAAAACTGTCCAAATAAAAGTACATTAAATATTATTTTTTTATCGTGGAATACATATCCCTGGGGAACCTGCCGAGCACTTCCCCTCATTCCGAGGATGGTACCTAGGGTAAATTGAATTCTACAGAAGCTTGAGGCTTTGTCAATATAGGGCTCAAGGGCATTACAACAATATACTTATTCAGAACTACATGTCACTTGCGGGAATTGAACCTGGGTTGGGAGGATAACAATCGTTTCTCCCAACTACCTGATCTAGACCCAATTGACATTTTAATATTCAAATTAAATAATCAATATATATTCATATACATCAATCTAAACCCAAATAATTAGACACCAAATATGTAAAGTTTGTTTAAATTCTCGCCCCCTTGTGCGGAAAAAAATTGTAATTTTATTTCAAAAGGAACAAAATTACATTTTTCATAATGCTGGTACAGCATTCCAAACAGCCTGCAAAAGGCATCAAAAGAGACACTCAAAAAAAATAGAACAGCTCCTTAGCAGGGCGTATACAGTCATGTAACCTATCAGCCCATACATATAGCACCTGTCAATATAACAAGTCCCTACTTATCCAAGTTTCACTCATCATACAGCCTTATATGTGTAGATCATCATCAAAAGGATGCAGTCTATAGCAGTGATCTGAACATATTTTTATTTCAAAAGGAACAAAATTACTGTTTTCATAATGCTGGTACAGCATTCCAAACAGCCTGCAAAAGGCATCAAAAGAGACAATAAAAAAAACATAGAACTCCTTAGCAGGGCATATGCAGTCATGTAACGTATCAGCCCATACACATAGCACCTGTAAATATAACCAGTCCCTACTTATCCAAGTTTCACACATCATACAGCCTTATATGTGTAGATCATCATAAAAAAGATAAGTCTATAGCAGTGATCTGAACATGTTTTTATAAGCCCAAACAAACAGGCTACCATAGTCAAAATCCATTACTACTACTGAAAGACATCTTAGTAAAGAAGCTCATTCATGACAAGGAGGGTGATAATATCTAAATCTCTGCCCCTGATGATCTTCTTGTATATGCCACTCTCCATGAGCCATGTGAATCCCTTCTTTTGAAAGAGCATCAGCAACAAAGTTTCTTTCTCTGTAGACATGATTAGAAGAGATATCAGTAAAAGCAGAACGGAAACCACGAACCCCCTCTAGCAATGGAGACAATAAAAAATTTAAACAGTTTTGTTCGCCCCTCGAGCCAGTTAATTACATTCATCGAGTCACCAAATACTTGTAACCTTGTAGCCCCCTGTTCACCTGCTAAAGAAAGGAGGAGTTTCAGAGCCATAAGCTCAGCATAATTGTTTGTGCCTTGCCTCAAACCTGCTTTGAATTTTATATAGTGCGAGTCATTTAAGTACAGGATCCCCCCAGCTCCACATATCTGGGGCTCACTTTGGGCTAACCCATCAAAATAGGTCCATGCCCCTGACTTATCCACCACCTCCTCAACAACCTGTCTTAGAGGTTTTTCCATCTTCTTTTGAGGGAAACACTTAAGGATGCTTAAACCTTGAGATGCACATTGAATTGTATGAATATGACTGTCCGTCCTCAAACATACTAGCATTTCTAGCCAGCCAAATACCCCAAGCTATAACCAAAAGAAGGGCTGTATAAGACTTTACTACCTGATTACCACACCAATTCCTTAAAGCCTCTTCAACAGAAGTTCCATTTCAAATATCCTTTAATCCTATCAAACTTTCAATTTCCTTCCAGACTTGAGAAGAATATGCACAACACAACAGCACATGAGTGATTGTTTCCTCACTGATCTTACAAAGAGGGCACCTACCTGGGCCTGCCCAACTCTTTTGCAGGTTGTCCCAAGTCAAAGTCTTGTTTGTTAAGACAAGACACATGATGTGAGACTTGGATGGGCACTTGAATTTCCAAACCCTTCTCAACCACCACACAAAATTTCTTTGTATCTCACTCGAACTTAAGGCCTGATAGCTCACTTTTTGAGTGTAGTCCCCTGTGGGATTTTTAGCTCAAATAAGCTTATCCTCTTTTTTTCTTATCCTGACATGGCTGGATTTTAGACTTGCCCCAAAATCTTCCCAAACCAGAGCGACATTTCCCCTAAAACCTAACTTGTTAGCTGGCAGCCATTCCTTGCTCCAGATAGATGTAAGACCAGAAACATGAACTAGCTTATAGTAACCTTTGTCTCTCAAAAATTGAATCATGTGAAAGGGAAGCCTGTAAGCAAAACCACAACCTACCCAAGGGTCATCCCCTAGTCCGACTTTTTGTCCAATCCCCACCCTCCAAACAATCCCTTCTCCAGTAAAACAGAGAAGAACAATACAGTTACTTTCCAGATGATAGATACATTTTGCTTCTTCATAGGATTTTTGAGTCAATCCTCAATTGAGTCTGGAAAGATGCGCTTTTGAGAAACATCAAGAACCCAGAGACGCTTCCCTTGTATAAGTCTCTACACATTTTTTGTTGCCAAAGCCTTAGAAAATATAAATATATTTTTTAGGCCCTAGCTACCTAGTGCTTTGGGTATGGTTAATTTTTTCCATTTCACTAAGGGTATACCGCTCTTCTCCCTACACCTAGCCCAAAGAAATTTGAAGCAAACTCTCTTCAAAATATCTAGAACACTCTTAGGGATCCATTAGAGAGACATCCAATACATTGGTATGGCCTCTAAAACAACCGTTACCAATACTAGTCTCCCACTCCTTGAGAGCCAATGATGGCACCAAACATTAATCCTTTTTTTACTTTTGCAATCAGCCAATCCCAATCTTTCTTCAGGTAAGTAATTGGTTTTAGAAAGAAACCTAAATACTTCAAATGCTCTTCTAGAATCTCTTGTTTATAGGGAAGTATCTCATTAAAATATTCCTTGTCTTCATCAAAAACCCCCATATAAGAAATGGATGATTTACCAACATTTATCAGAGGAACCAGGGTGCCGTGAGCACATAGGTGACGAATATGTCACTTACAACAAACACAAGGAGGGAAGACCTAGACCTGATTTTCCCCCTTTTCCTCCTAGCTCAGAGGAAGAGGAAGAGGCACAGAGGGAAGTAGAGAGAAGGGCAGAGCGTGAGGCTGAGCATGAGGCAGAGAGGATGTTAGGAGATAGATATGAGAGACCAAAGGGCAGTGGTAAGGCCCCCATGGACCCAGAGGCATCCTTCATGCAGGTACTCGACAATCTGGTAGTCAGTCAGCAGGCCATGACTCAATCCTTGGCGCAAATGGTGGATAGATTAGCTATAGTGGGCACCTCGGGCACACAAGTCCCACATGCAACACAAGGGAACTTAGGGGCAGGCAGTAGACCCCAGTCTCCTACTTGCACATACACCTCTTCGAGTAGGATTCACAGGCCATTGTTCCCCAATTTCCAGAGGGCACCCCCAGTAGCAACACAATAGCTGATAACACAAAGGTTGCCCACTCAGGTGAAGGACATTGCAGAGTACAGGAGGGAGTATGCAACATTGGGTCGTGACTTCCATTAGGACATGACCCTGGTCGAGTATTGTGGACTCAGACTCAGGAACCGCCCCAAAGAGCCACAGAGAGGACAACAACAATAGCAGGGGCATAACATTGATTTCATCCGGAAAGTTGGTAAACTCACCATACCTTCTTTTGACGGATCGTCCAAATGCACTGCCAGAGCTTGGGTACAAAAGCTAGACACATACTACAAGCTCAACTAGATGACCGAGATAGAGGCCATCAATTTCGCTACCCTACACTTGGAGGGTGAGGCGCATGAGTGGTGGCACCATGGATTGGTGACGTTGGGACACAGTCACATCACCTCCTACAGGGAGTTCATAGAGAGACTCATGGACAGGTTTGACAGGAGGGATCCCGAGATCCACTTCAGGGATCTAGCTCAGTTGAGACAAATTGGACAGTAGAGGCATTCATCACGAAGTTTCAGCGGGTAGCGGTGGAAGTGACAGATATATCAGAGGCCAGGCTAATCATGTTATTCACAGGGGGACTCACAGAACCCTTGAGACGATGGGTGAAGGCATACAAGCCTCACACCTTGCAGGATGCCATCTTACGCACTCGAGATTTGACAGACACTAAACCCTTTTCCAAACCCTTCGTACCACAGAAGGACCAAGACAGGAAGGCATTCCAGAGAGAATGGAAGGGCAAGGAGAAGCTGGATGATGAGACGAGGCGAGAGCTTATGAGGAAGAAGCTTTGCTTTAGCGGTTGAGACCCTTGGGTCCCAGGCCACAGGTGCATGAGCAAGGGAGAGATTCATTATATTGAGGTGGCAACAAACAATGTGGATAGTGAGGAGGAGCATGACAGTGGATCCACTAGCTCAGAGGAGGAGTCCGCACAGGCCTGCAGCCTCTTCGTCGATCACTGACACCGGTAGGGACCCACCCACTAGTAGTTCCACAGCCTCTTGAGCAGGCTAACAGACGAAAACTAGCAAAGGGAGGAGTCATAGCGACCCTTTCGGGTGTTCCCAGGTATGATACCCTCCAGATCAGAGGGACTATTCAGGGACAATGGGCAATCACCCTGATAGATGGTGGGGCCACCCACAACTTCATTGATGCTTAATTGGTATTGAGACAGGCAGTTTGGACAGAGGAGTTTGAGGGGTTTGATGTTGCAGTAGCAGATGGTCATACAGTGGAGTGTCTAGATGGAGTTTCGGACTTGGAGATTAAGTTAGGCAACTACACAGTGAGACACGTTTTATGTGGTTGACCTATTTGACACAGATGTGGTATTGGGAGTCCAGTGGATGATCACCTTGGGCAAAATCACCACCAATTACCGAACCTTGGAGATGGGGTTCAAAGACAGTGACAGGAAGAGGGTTGTTTTGAGAGGCATGTCAACAGGAGCACCCAGGACAGTTTCGGCCAAAAGGATGGAGAGGATATTCAGACATGGGGAGGTAGCATATGCTGCAGAGTGCTTGATCACTACGCGGAAGGATTCATAAGGTCGACAACAGTGTCATACAGAGATCAGGGATTTGTTGGGATGACATCAACAGGTTTTTGGGTCGATTCCACCAGGGAGACCACATGACATGGGGTTTGAGCACATCATTGAGTTGGAGGAGGGGGCCAAACCTATGATCACACCCCCCTATCGTCATCCTAGGAGGTTCAAGGATAAGATAGAGAAAGCAATTAAGGAATTGCTAGTGATGGGACACATTAGACCTAGCAGCAGTCCACTCGCTTCTTCAGTTGTCTTATTTCTGAAGGATGGTACCATGAGGATGTGCATTGATTACCGAGCCTTGAACAAGAAAGCCATCAAGAATCGGTTTCCTATCCCTCGCATTGACGAGTTGATGGATGAACTGCATAAGGCAGTTTTCTTCTCGAAGATTGATCTACGCTCTGGGCATCATCAGATCAACATCCGAGAGTAGGACATAGAGAAGACGACATTTCTGTGTCACTTTGGACATTTCGAGTTTCTGGTTATGCCATTTGGGCTAACCAATGCACCGATTACATTTCAGTCTTGCATGAACCACATATTCAGGGATTGGTTGAGGAAATCAGTCTTGGTTTTCTTCAATGACAGTTTGGTCTACAACAAGACATGGCAGGAGCATATGAGGCACTTGGATGAGGTCTTGAGCATCATGGAGGCGCAATCATTATACACCAAAGAGTCCAAGTGTGAGTTTGGTATGACCGAGCTACTTTACTTGGGTCACATCATCAGTGCACAGGGGGTACAGGTACATTAGGAGAATATCAGGGCCATTCTGGATTGGCCAACGCCCAGGAATGTGACAGAGTTGAGGAGCTTCTTCAAGTTATGCAACTATTAGATGTGGTTTTTCAGGGGTTTTTCTTAGTTGGGAGCACCACTGACAGATCTCACCAAGCATGGGGCTTTCGTCTGGATCGATGAGTAACAAAAATCCTTTGATCACATGAAGGAAGTCATGGGCACATGCCTAGTGTTAGCATTAACATACTTCACTCTACCATTTGTATTAGAGTGTGATGCATCTGGCGAGGGCATCGAGGCAGTTTTGATGCAGGCAGGACACCCCATTGTATTTGAGAGCAGGAAGCTCAGTCAGCCCTGTTGCCGCCTTATACACACCTTTGGGAGACGTGGAAGAAATCTTCAATCCACTCGGTGTGTCCTTGGGGGCAAGTGAGAGTTAAGGTGCTGTCACCTAATCCTCAACTCCTCCGTCTAGGCCAACTCCTAGTGAAGCCAAGGGGGGTAGTCCCTAACAAAATACTAAGGCTTTTAAGCTAAGTACAA
>ML780593.1:514522-529648 GCA_009831015.1 Picea engelmannii
GTCGTCATCATTCATCTTCATGTCACGGAGCTCATTCTTCAGACTCATTACTTGTCCAATGTTTCTGACTGAGAAGAGGTTTGTTAGGGCATCGTACATCTTCTTTGATGAGTCAAGATGGGAGATGTAGGGTATCAAGTGGCCTTTGATAGAGTCCACTATGATACTCATGGCATTGATGTCACCATATTTGAACTTCTCCATAATTGCAACGTTCTGCGGTTCCTTCTCTTTCCCTTTTTCGAACTCTGGTTTCACGATCTTTCCTTTCACGATATCCAACACTTTATTCTTGGCAAGGATGAGATCAATCCTTGTCTTCTACGCTCTGAAGTTAGAAGCTCCATCTAACTTGTTCTCTGACTTCATAGAGTAAGTCATGGTTGCTTTGACTCGGTCAAACCCTAGATTTGACCACAAACTCAAACTTGATGTCTTAGCTTGCTGAGAGTACCAGGAGATGCACTAGGCTAGGGTGCATTGATCTGTCCGGAGATTAGGTCAATCTCTTCACTTAAGGTGTCTCAACGAGAGGATTAGGGTTTTTGCAACTGCACCTGCTAGTAACCCTAACGACAGTGCTTCAACGAGCTTAATATCCTTCTGGCTATGTTTCCTTCCAGCGGTTAGACTGAATGAAGGAGGTGTGGGTCCATAACCTGTTAGAATATAATGGATGTGCTCGTTTTACCATTGACAATATCTCTATTGTCACCCAACCATAGGTCGAAGCCACCCTCCGAGCACCTTAACCTTGACAGAGAACCACTCCGGAAGCAAACCCTAGGCTAGATAGCCAAACAAAGGGTAGCGCACCTTTCCCCAAGGATAGTGCACCAACAAGAGCGATCAGATAGTCCAAACCCTAACCAAGAGATAGTCCAAACCAAACGTGATTTGCTAGCTGCAACAACTGCAATGGTAGCTCTCCTCAAACCTGCGCACAAGACCGGGCACTGCAGTGCGCACAAGTTGCTGCTCTGTAATTCTGAGACTGCCTGCTAGAATGAGAACTAGCCTCCTGTGTTTATACTAATTCTGGCTAACTGCCTGGGCCGACTTCTCATTCTGGGTATCTGTCTGTTCAATATATATTATTATTTCTGGCCGACTTCTTCTCTTGGAGGCTAATAACCTAATATAAATTATCTTCTTGAGCCGACAAGTCTTCTAGGGTTACTAGCCAACTCATTAGGGTTTCTTCTTGCTTCCTGGAGTATTCTATCATCGTCAGGTTTACACGTGGAGGTAATACCTCCCGCAGCTACCATAATATCAACAGAAGCAACACCATTGACTAGAACTAAGAATGGTACAAAGGAAACACAACTTATCACCTAGTTATTAAAAGGAATACAAAAGCTTAAGTGAGTCAGCATCAATCTCAAATATAACCAACTTGCCCTATCATAAGTCTTTGAAAGGCTAATTTAAATGGCCATAGCCTTAGGGTTCCTGGATTTTATGGAACGAAGGCCCTCTTGAGGCACCCAAACTGCTTCATGGATTTGCCTCCCTTCTAAGAAGCCAAACTATTTTCTTGAGATTGATTTAGACAACACTTTTTTAATCGTCTTGGCAATAATCTTTGCTATAATTTTGTAGATGCTATTGCACAAAGAGATAGGTCTGAATTCCTCAAACAAGATAAGATTATCAATTTTTGTAATGATTGCAATGAAAGTAGCATTAAAGCTGCTAGGACTTTCCCGAAAGATCTAGACTCCTCAATAACCCTCAAAAGATCCTCCTCTATGAGATCATAGAAGTCCAAGAAAAATTCTATAGGCCAGCCAACAAGTCTTGGGCTTTTATCTTTTTGAAAGCTATGTAGAACTGTGTGTAGCTTGTCCTTTGAAGCCTCCTCCATTAAACTTTGATTTACATCCTCATTCACAAAATTGGTGAAAATTGAAGTCATTTTCACCTCTTTTGCAATAGAAGCTGTCCCCTCCTCTTTAAAGATGTTTTCAAAGTGTTCTACACTTTGTTTTGCTATATCGTAAATTTTTTTAACTTCCTGACCATCAACCCTAGCAATTTTCCAAATGGTGTTAACATTTTTCTTGTGATTTGCAAAGGGATGGAAGAATTTTGAATTGCCACCGCTCTTGGATAACAAGAGAGCCTTGCTTTTTAGTCTCCAAGTAACTTCCTTATCGACCAGAGGCTCTCTTCCTTTGCTCTAGAATATTCACCTCAGCTTTTGATTCTTTTGAAAGAAATCCAACCCCCTTAGAAGAATACATAGCGTCCAACTTTGACTCACCTTCCACCATCTCCTTGTCATTGTTTTCCTTCTTGGCATGGACCCAAGCAATAGCAGCCTGCTTAGTTCTTTTAAGATTAGCCTCAAACTAAAGGGAGGAAGACACCTTAGGGGAACCATCGAAGGGAGCCTATTGCTCTTTTACAATATTTATAAAATCTTCCTCTTCAAGCCATCTTGGATTGAATTTGAAGGGGGCTAGGTGGTTTTTTCCCATCTTCTACTACTTCCAATACCATAGGAAAGTGGTCCGAGTCCCCATCTTCCAATCTCCTTCAAAAGAAATCAGAAAGAAAATTTCTTGTGCATTTGGACCCTAAACATCTGAGCAACCTAAAGAAAAATTCAGGTCCCCACCAAGAATAATATTCTCCATCTTCATCCAATCCCCCTTAATTTTTTTTTTGCAATAATTGATTCTTTCAACATATGGCCTGTAAATATTCTGGATTGTCAACTCTTTTCCCAACTCCCGAGAGAAAAGTGGAGTCCTTTGTCTTGATTCAAAAGACCGACAACTAGAATAGAATAAATAACGATTTTTCCAACTTGAGATAAGTATCCTTGACCTCCCTATGGCATCCAAAAACATTAAGTTCCACCCTCCTAGCAACTTCTCAAGAACCCCTACTATCTTCCCCCTCGAACCCCAACTATCTTCGCCCCCTTAGTTCATTAATTCATGTAGTAGTAACATTTTTGGCTTATGAATCTCTACTAGTCTTCTCAAGGCCCATCTTTTTGAAGGGAGCAACCCTTCCAGGCGTATTCAAAGCTCTAAGTACCCCATCAATTTGCAGTTGTTGACCATTTGAGACTTTAGTTGTAGCCCTTTCCTGGGCTAAGGATATGAAGGACTTTCTGCCCCTATTTGACTTTAAAGGGTCCTAACCCTCCAATACAACCCCCAAATGATCCAATCAGAGGCTCCTTCCATGGCCTTAGGTCATACCTAGACGACCGTTCCTGAGTTATCTTGTTATCTCGCATAAGAAGATCTTTTTCCAGGAGAAATCCTCCCAACACCTACTGGGCCAATTCCTTCACTCAAATGGGAGGGTTGGAGACACAAGTTCTTATGGAAATCAACTACAAGAACCCCCTTCCCCCAATCATTAGAAAAACTATGTCCCAACTTGAACCATGACCTAGAAAGCAAACTTTTTTTTTCTGAAGAGGAATCAAATTTCTAAGTGATTTAAGTGCTTACCTCCGTGATCAAGTGGGGATTGGAGGGAGTATGCTCCACCACCTTTTGTTTCTAATACCGGGGGAGAATTCACATAACCATCACAATGCGAGGCAACTTGACCCTAATCCTTTAATGGAGAGACATCTTCACTCGTATCCACTTATTATTTTGCTATAGAGGCAAATCTAGTCAAAGCCCCATGTTTATTCTGGTCTCCAATAGTAGGACTCCCATCTCCTAAGAACTTTCCATGACCTTCTCCTATGTGCTAGACCATTGGGTCCTTTTTCACCTAGTCATTACTTTTAAAGGGCAACCTACACTCATTGGCTAAGTGACCATAATTGTGGCATCGATTGTAGCGGAAAGGAATACCAGAGTAGTTCAATGTTTGCACAAAACAATGTTTCCCCTTCTACGTTGGTAAACTTTTTGCCAGGCCATCCATCAAATCCACCTTAATCAGGATGTAGGCCGTGACCATCATGCTTGTGTCCTTAAAAGACATATTGGCCTCAATGAAGTGCTCGATAACGTTTCCAACCTTTCTGAACACCTTGCTTGACCAGGAATCTAAAGGGAGTTCATGCAATTTAACCTAGACAAGGACCAAGTCAATCCTTTTTCTTCTAGCATTGGAAAAAGGTGTCCATGGTTTCAAAGTAAGAGTAGAGGAGTCCTAGTGTCAAGAACCGGCTACGATCTTAGCTACATCATCCGTAGAACTAAGAAGGAACGCCAACCAACCTCTTAAAATAATAAAGTACACAAGTTCATACCCTAGTAATGAACCCCAAGACTTTGAAACCCTATCCTGTAAAGTGTTATCACCCATTCGATAACCCAAAAAATGCCCAACTAAGGTCAAATCTACCATCTGTTTGTCCTTGTTTAACTTCACATCCTCACCCAAAACTAGGTTTAACGGTGCATACTTCTTCCTTATACACTTATTTCGACCCCTCTTTAGGCTAGGGCTCCTCCCATCAAAGGCTTCATTTGGTCTTTTATCACCCGATGTAGATTGCGTTCTTCTAGACTCTCCCTTCTTTAACTCAACACCAGAGCTTCTAATGTTGACCCCACTTAGTTTTGCTTCAATCAAAGAAGACTCAATAAAATCCCTTCCAAAAAATTGAGAATCTCCACACCCAAATCTAGATTCAAGGGTTATATTATTACATAGTGCAAAAACCATTGGTGAGGTTGAAACATTCATTGCATACCCCTTGCCACAAGAGCCAAAAGGGAACGATCACGTGCCACCTTTCTTGGAGTAAAAGTGACTGTCTCTCGTTGTATTTAGCATCAAACAGGTACTTCCACATGTTGATGATTGCAGCTATGTGAGACATTCTCCAGCTTACAAACCTGTGAGATGTGGATCATTGCAGCTATGTGAGTCTTTCTCCAACTTACAAACCTGAGAGAAAGCCCCTAAGAAGGGACGTGGTTCCTACCTGAGATAGACCTGGAACATAGAGATGACCTCCTCCATTCAGAGAGTTGAGAAGAACTCTAGATGATTATCCAGTGGGAAAGACGATCTGTTGAGTTAGACGTGCTTGTGGTTGAGCACAAGGTGAACGTGTGAAATCCCAAAGTGTTGGGTGCATCGTCATGTGAACAGAAATGAAGATGATGTATTAGCCTCCTGTGAGCAGCAGAGTTGACGAGAAACTCCAGATGACTCTCCTGTGTGAGGCAGTGGGAAAGAAGATCTGTAGAGTGGACGAGCCTGTGGACGAGCACAAGTGAACGTGTGAAGATCTGGTTGTTCTGTGTAATGCAGTGAGCCAGAGATATGGACATCCCTATGGATGTGCCTCTAGTGGGTGTATCAGATCCCTTGCTATATTGTTCAAGAGTCAGACCTGCCTGTAACCCTAATTGTCATGTAAAGGGTACAGGTCGACCCCACCTTAATGTGATTAGTAATAAATGTAAAAGATAATTAATCTTTGACTTAGAGAGGTTGACCCTGTTGTGCCAATAGACACTTCTGTTGATAGGACAAGTCTAATATAAGTAAAGAAAGATTCCCCATTATGGAATCATATCCTTCATGTGAGTTTGAAAATTTCAGCAAGTACACTTCCTTGGGAAAAGTGCTCACATCTCTTGGGTGCTAGTCTTCTAGGGTTTGAGTACCCTCTTGTGTGCTAGGGTTTATCTTGGTGGTGAAGGTCTTTCTCTTGAAGAATATAGCAAAGGATTTGGCTGGGTTTTCTTCCCTTGTTGAGAAGGGTTTCCCAGGATACTTCTTGTGTTCTTGTGCATGGTGCTTCTTCTTGTGATCTTGATTGCTGCAACATTAATGGTTTATGGTTAAAATAATAAAATGGAATGAACTTCATGCTTAAGCCTAGGTTATTGAAAAATCAAAACCACATTGGCTCAGTGTCTAGCATGTGGAAGTTGTTCGTAATGCCTCTTGGAGCCTTAGGAAATTCACTTTATGAGTTAACAATTAAAGTGAATGACCTTTTAATTAATGTGAGTTTAATTAAGTTAAATGCTTAAGTATTTGGCATCAATAACTTAAGTGAGTTGATTAAATCCTAGCCGTTAGATCTAAAGTGAAGGTGAGATCTAATTTCAACCTTTGATCACTTTGGAGATGATCTAGGGTTTTGGATTTAGGGATTTACTCAACATAATAAAAGGCAACCTAAGTGAGAGGATGAGACACACACATAGTGGGGAGATCTCATTGATTGGGTGAAGAGCATTTCATCCAAGTGTGAGTGGGCAGGGTCAGAGGAAGGAGCAAAGGGGCAACAAGGGAGATAACAACCATGTAGGCTTGGTTAATTGTTGCATTGTATTTTCCTCAGATGGGCCATTATCCTAGGACGGGAGCCCAAGATTTTATCTAATAAAATCATCTCAGACGTGGTTTTCCCTTCAGGGTTTTTCTAGGGGTGTTTACCCAAATATCTTGTGCAATGTGTTTGGTTTCAGTTTTATGCTTCCGGTGATTTATTTGGTTACGTAACCTAGTTGTGCTTTTAATTAATAAAGTGATTTTATTCAAAATTATTAGCTGGGTGCTGGGTTCAAGAGAAACTAACATAGAATCAGAGCTTGGACTTTTGAAGAAGGGAAACCAGGAACATGGGATCGAGATTTGCAGCGAGAAATTTCTTTTTATATTGCAGGTCTGCAAGAAAATTATTTTGCAAGTTTGCAACTGCAGGGTAATTAATTTAAAAAAATGGAGACAAACACGATCATATAATACATCCTTCGTATGGTCCGTACAAGTTACGGATTGGCCCAGTAAACTGGAGATCGATTGGATGAGAAAGATCCACGTGAAGTCAACGGATCGTGCTGTTGTTGAGATAGTTGTGATTGAGGAGAACGTAGGTTGAAAACTGTGGACACGGGCTGGTATAGGTGGCTATGACAACAACCATCGTAACAGTCGCCACAACAATTGAGCAAGTGCGGGCTGGCAGAGAACCGCTTGTGTTGAAGGAACTGCAGAGAGAGTGCGACCGAGCCAACAAAACAACTGTTGGTTGTGGAGAATCCACCGTACAAGCAAGAGCAAAGGGGTGGCTTGTGGAGAGGAGAGCTGGTGGACAACATGCTAGGAGAACACATGGGTTGCCGGAGAAAATCCGCCAACAGAGAACCAACTGCAGTGGCAGAGGAAAGGTGCATGGAGGCTGGGTCGAAAGATTTGTTGAGCAATCCAACAGAGGTAGAGGGGGGCAGTCGGGTTGTAGTCGCCAACAAGGAGGCACGAGCGGGTAGGTGATAGGAGGTCGTGCAGGCCAAGGGAGTCGCGAGAGCAGTCGGGTCTGATACAGGCCTCTAGCCAAGTCGACCGTACAACGTCGGGCAATGGGAAGAACTGTTGAGCAATGGGCAGAGTTCGGGGCAACGGGCAGGAAATATAGGTGGCCATGGGCAGTGGGTAGAAATCTGGGCAACCTTGGGCAACTGGTTGAGATCCAGGCAGCCTCGGGTAGGATCGGGCAATGGGTTAGGGAAACGGGTTTGTGCAACAAAATTTGAGGTTGTAGCAAAAAATTGAGTATTTCAGCAGGTTGCCAAGATGGCTGCATCTGGTTTGCGGTTTGAGGATAGGTTGGAGGGGGTTTCCAACTATTGTCCTTGGAAGGAGAGGATCATGTTGGTGTTGATGGAGAATGACATTTGGGAGTTTGCCAACTCCATTGTGGCCCCACCAACGGATCCAAAAGATTTGGCAGTCCATAAACAAAAGGACGTGAAAGCCAAAAGAATTATTCTAGATGGAATGAGGGATCATTTGATCCCTCATTTATCGAGAAAAAAAACTGCCAGGGACATGTGGGAGGATCTGAAGTGTTTGTTTCAGAGTAAGAAAGAAAATTGCAAAATGGTGTTGAGAGTGAAGCTCAGGGACACAAAGATGACAAGATCAGACACAGTGAAAACTTATCTCACCCGGATCTGATAGGTTCGAGATGAACTGGTTGCAATCAGGGAAGCAGTGGATGGTTCAGAGTTGGTGAGGATGACCACTCAAAGGCTTCACGAAGGAGTGGACATCGTTCATCAAAGGGATCGTGGTATGAGAGAAGCTTCCTGATTGGTCAAGGTTGTGGGATGACTTCGTTCAGGAAGAACTTCGAGATGAAGCTTTGAATGGAGGTCGATATAAGAATGATGATGAGAACGTTGCTCTTGCCAGCGAGACAAAGATGGGCAAGTTCAAGAAGTTTGTCAGTGGAGAGTCTACCTCTCTAGATGGCAAGAAGAAGGACATGAGCAAAGTCAAGTGTTATGCATGTCATAAGTTTGGGCATTATGCGGGTCAATGTCCGAACAAGAAGAAGGGTGTAAATGGGACGCAATCAAATGTAGCTGTGTCGGCAAAGGCTTAGGCAGATGAGTTTGCCAAGAAGTTTGAACAGATTGAGTTCTTACTTGTTTCCTAGACTTCCTTGGGCACCATATCAGTTGGTGCATGATTAATAGATAGTGGAGCCACATGTCATATGACAAGAGCACAAGAGTTGTTCGAGAGCTTCATAGAGTCAGACTCAGACATATATGTGGAACTTGGTATGGAGACCAGGCATGCGGTGAAGGGATCTGGGACAATGCCATTCAAGATGGAGTCAAGAGGCTTGTTGAGAGTGATGGATGTGCTATGGGTGCCAGAACTCAGGAGTGTGCTCTCAGTCTCAACGATTGAGAAGAAGGGCTATGATGTACTATTCCAGGATGGATAGGCGTTGATCAAGCCTAGAGGATCTAGCTCAGATACAATAACTGTTCTTGGAGTTAGAGAGAGCAACTTGTATAGGCTAAAGGGCCAGCTTATGCGAGCTATGGCAAACAATAGAGCTCCAAAGGTTGAGCAACTCAGTGGGAGCCAACCTTCAGGTTTAGGTGGGAATGAGTAACCTTCCATGTCTGTCAAGAAGGTGTCATTGTACGAGATGACCATGAGGGATGCTCAGGAGCAGGAGGCTTCTAGGAGCATGATTAGAGGTTAGTCTTCAAAGATGGGTCCGAGCAAGATGGCAGTGATAACTTTCGTTTCAGAGGGAGCAACCAATTAGATAGAATGGAGAGCATCGGACAATGAAGACGGAGCCACCTTCAGGTGCTAGAAGTACCTTCCTCACTTAGAGGGAGTGTTGATGTATTTAGCATCGGACATGCACTTCCACATTTGTTCAACGTCTAGCATGTGGAAGTCGCCTGTAATGCCTATCAGAACCTTAGAAAATTAACTTTATGAGTTAATAATTAAAGTGAATGACCTTTTAATTAATGTGAGTTTTAATTAAGTTAAATGCCTAAGTATTTGGAATTAGTAACTTAAGTGAGTTGATTAAATCCTAGCTGTTAGATCTAAAGTGAATGTGAGATCTAGTTTCAGCCTTTGATGACTTTAGAGATGATCAAGGGTTTTGGATTTAGGGATTAACTCAACTTAATAAAAGGTAGCCTAAGTGAGAGGATGAGACACTAACAGAGTGAGGAGATCTCATTGATTGGGTGAAGAGCATTTCATCCAAGTGTGAGTGGGCAGGGTCAAAGGAAGGAGCAAAGGGGCAGCAAGGGAGATAGCAACGGGGTGGGCTTGCCTATTTGTTGCATTGTATTTTCCTCAGATGGGCCATTATCCTAGGATGGGAGCCCAGGATTTTATCTAATACAATCAACTCAGATTTGGTTTTTCCTTTGGAGTTTTTCTAGGGGTGTTTACCCAAATATCTTGTGCAATGTGTTTGGTTTCAGTTTTATGCTTCCATTGATTTATTTGGTTAAGTAAGCTAGTTGTGCTTTTAATTAATTAAGTGATTTTATTAAAAATTATTAGTCGGGCGCTGGGTTCAAGAGAAATTAACATTGTCAACAACTCGATTTAGATCACCAATCTCCACATCATCCTCCAATCCTATAGTTGGAGGAGCGTACGACTTTGACGGGGAAGATTTAGTGTACTTGCCTAGCATTGACCACACACCCTCTAAGTCATCTAGACCCACTTTAGGTCAACCCTAGTTTGATGGGGAAGATTTAGTGTACTTGCCTAGAGTTGACCACACACCCTCTAAATCATATAGACCCACTTTTGGTCAACCCTAAGGTTTTTTTATTCTTTGGGCAAAGGACCATTGGACCTGAGTGACTAGGGTTACCCATGCTCAATGAGTGACTAGGGGCCTCACAACTACTAGGAGTTGTCCAAATCTGGACCCCTTCGAGGGGCTCCTCTGAATAATCCACCAGAACCTCAAGCATCACTCCTTGATTCACATTCTTCAATGAAAATATACTTGTCCAATTAAAGTTTGTTTATTTATATTGCATGTAAGGGTGCAAATAACAAAATTACATCGAGATACAAATTTGAGATAAATAAAGTTAAAGGTTTGTGAGAAAATGCATAAACATTGAGGCTCTAAATGGCCTCCAGAGTCCAAAAATCATTGCACTATAATCAAATGAGTACATAGCTCATTTGAAGTCTAACTCATTAAACAGACTCAATTGAGTCTAGTAATCTACAGTTTGCTTTCTCTTGGTGAATGGCTTGAACAATTGCTGCTATTCGATGTTTTAAATTAGTTGGGACTATTGGGAAACCTATAGGTTTCAATTAGTTGACACGATTGAACAACTAGATCCCCTTCTAGGTTTTAATCTTAGAATCCCACAATTCCTAGCTAAAGGGGTGTAGGAGGAAAGGTTACAACTTACAAGGTCCTATTTTGCATATATGTTGAAATGTTGAAAATGCTGTTAAGTTTGTTGAAAGTTGAAAGACACCCCAATTTCTATCTTTTCCATGTAAGGTCCAATCGGTTTCATTACATCACCAAACATCTTGAAATGGGGGTCCCACCTTAACTTTTAATACCAAATTTAAGTTAATGAAAGTAAATATAAGTAAAGGTAAATGTTTACAAATTAAGATTAGAAGTTATTGGGTTTGTATTAACATGGAGACTTAGGTTCAAACCCCCCTGAGTGGTTGCAGATGAGGCTAGGTGCAAGTCCTGGATGACTATGACAACATAATTTTTCTCCTCATAGAGCGACATCTTAGCCAAAGGGATTCTATAAGAAGAGTTACCCTCCAAACAAAGTTAAATACAATTCCAAAAAGGACAAAATGACCAAGTCAAAAGTGATTGACTAGATGATGAAAAGGGTTGGGTTTTTTTTTTGGTAGTTGGGAGTGTTTGGAGTGTTTTTTTGGTTTAAAAATTTTTAATTTTTAACCTTGAATGGTTCACTAGGCCACATGGGCTTGGTCCATGATTCAGTGGGTTGGACCAGTTCTATCCTGAACTAGGCACTAGAGAAAGCTTTCAACATAAACCCTTTGTCCTACTTTGTCGGTCGAGCGAACTTTGTTCCTCTCCGGAGGCAGAATAAATTCACTCTCGGTCTCAATATGCATTAGCTGGATCTTTAATTGTATGAAGCACTATCTACTCCCACCCACAACTGGTAATCTGGCTCTTATGGAACTTTGCAATAACAACTAGCTTTGGAACAGGAAGTGACGCTAGGCAAGGTGCTGGCTCTCAAACTAGGATCCTATTTCTTCTTCTCTCTCGTCCCTATCCCCCCTCCCTTTCTTCTTCTCTACTATGTTACTGCAATAAGTGTTCAAGCCCGAACCCAAGGGAATAGACCAGCTCTAGAGATTTGGTGAAATTTCTGGGTGAAAGTGAAAACTCTAGGCGGATCACTACCAACAATTAATGGAGGTCTGGCTTTGCCCTCCTTACATAACTGTAGTACATATAAGTATTAGATCTGTTCAAGTTAGAATTGGTTCAATACATTGGTTTACGTTGTTTATGGCTAAACCAGTTTAGAATCGATCGATTTGGTTTGAACAGATCAATTCTGATAACAATGTATCAAGAGGCCACATTTCAAGATTTTCAGTCTCCTCTTCCTGAAGGTACTCTTCTTGATGTCTGCTCTAGGTCCTTTAGACAACGTTACAACACTACTTACTTGATGCACTCAAAGACACTTCTCCAAATTATGCCATGTGTTTGACCCAGTCAACATTCGAGCAACACATTCCCCATATTCAACAAAAATCGAGAACAATTTCCTCAAAGCTGGGAGGAATTGGTGAAACTTAGTCTAGTGAACATGTGCAAATATGCAAGATAGTTTTACTTATCTTTTATCCTTTTGGATGACTTAGTTAAAAGTGATCACTCACCCACTTTATTGTATTTTATGGGAGACTTGGTGAGACTTGATCATTCACCCACAATTTTGTACTCTTATATGTAGGTAATACATATGAGTGTACAACATGTGTACAGTTTTGACAATCCTCTCTTTTGTGTGCATACTTGTCTTTGCTTATTTACTTGTGTGTGGGTTCCCGTATATTGGAAGTATTGTGCTCATATTGAAGGCAACGAAAAATTTGAAACACATGTTGAACAACATTGTTTACCCACTTTGCTACTATGTTAGAATTTAAAGGAGAAAATTTGAAACACATGTTGAGCAACATTGTTTACCCACTTTCATATTGTGTTAGAATTTAAAGGACGCAAGTACATCGAGAAGAGTATCTACATAGGGCTAGCCAAAGGTAGGTTGCCCATGTCGTGTACAACTCTTTCAGTTACATCTTAGGTACTGTTGCTGCCTTATACACACCTGGGAGACATGGAAGAAATCTTCAATCCACTCGGTGTGTCCTTGGGGGCAAGTGAGAGTTAAGGTGCTGTCACCTAATCCTCAACTTCTCCGTCTAGGCCAACTCTTAGCGAAGCCAAGGGGGGTAGTCCCTAACAAATATACTAAGGCTTGAAACTGATCCAAGTACAAGAATTGAATCTAGGAGTTTAACTTTCATTAACCAACATAAATCAAAAGCATACACAGATCAATTATTCACCACAAGATACATAAAACATATACTTGCATAAAAAGGATACATGAGACACAATGTTAGATGCAAGTAAAATCAAATTGCTTCAAATAAATGACTGAAATAAAATGTGTGAAGCATATGGCTTTGTAAATGTATAAATGAGACCAGTGCCTTAAAGGTATCGTGGGCAATGTAGAACGTGTGTTTTATTAGGGTTTATTGATGGTAGGTTAATGAGATAAATTTTAATTGCATGGAAAATAAAGTGTTTGTCTAAACTAGATTTGACCCTTTAGAAAAAGTTCCTAAAGTGGAGGTTGAGCTTGCCGAATATCCAATAGGGAGGTCCCTCTGATTTTGCACACAAGCTCAAGAAAATGTGGGAGATCCGACAGGGAGAACCTAGATCTCGAAGTTCCTGCTAGATATCTTCACAGAATCTCTTACGTTTCCACTAAAGCAAAGTTCTCTTTAGGATTTCCCTAATTAGTCTATCACCACTCACCAACCCAACGTGTATGAAACTTACTCCCAGAAGATCGAGACTAGCTTGCAACTGGAAGGGTCAGCAACCGCACTGGGAGCTGAGGGTAGTTGTTTATTTTAAACAACAAAACAAAGTACTGAAAGGGAAATGTTTTTTAATTACTAAAGTCTTCACTGACCAGCTTCTTGCGAGGAGCTGAGGAGATTGTTTATTTCCAACTTTGAAGTTGCATGAAATGGAAGCTAACTAGTATTCTACTTTGCAAAATTGAAATCTAATCTAGATTGTGGTTTTATTTTAACTTTAAAGCTGTTGTGAGTATGTTTGAGCACTTAAATCAAAAGGACAAATTGAAGCAAGCTAAGACATAAGATACCAAAACACAACACACCCCCCCCGGGGGGAAAAACAAAGTGAGGCCTCCTTTGGCTCACTTTTATTATCTTGGTTACAATTGCTCTTTGAAGAGTCTTAAGATCTCTTTAAATGAGATGTGGACCCTTATATATGGATCGAAAAAGAAAAAATCACTTTTACAACAGTTTTCAACAATGTAGGGCCACCTTGGGGGTCTTAGAAACTTCAATTCTTCGAATTTTCGGTAGAGTATCCTCTTGTTTTCGCACCAACCTGCACAAAACAACAAACAAAAGATAGCAAGAGATGGCCAAAAACACTTTAAGAGTGTCTTTGGTTATTAGTATATAAAGCCCAAATTTCTTCCAAGTGAATTTATTGAAATTTTGCAAGAAAGGAACCAAAGAATCAAGCTAGAAAGTTTGCTTCCTTGGGATGTTTTGCTGTTGTTTTAAGGCAGCAAACTACAAGCACTAAATTGCTCAATATTTATATGAAGCACTTAGAAAAAGAAACTACTTTTATCCCTTTAAAATTTAGAAGCAAATCTTGATAAAACTAACATTTTCTAGTCTAGATCTTATGCTCTTTAAATGAAACTTTTAGATGCAAAAGTCGATCTAGCTTTTCCTATATATGCAAAATTGAATTTAGATATCTTTAGACTTTAATCAGATTCAAATAACTTGCATATATGATCTTAAGGTAACCAAATAAATAATATTATATTGAGAAAGAGAAAGAGGAAGATCTTCAAAGCCTTGGAACCTTGGGCAATGTGGGGTCTTCTTGATGAATCAAAGAAGGTCTCTTTGTCTTTCTTGAAAGCTTGAAGGAGAAGAGAGTGCAACAATGTCTATCCTCCTCTTCAAGTTATGAGATCCTGCACACTTAGATATTTCTTGCCAAAGAACTATTAGTAGAATAGTGTTACTTGCATAAAAAATCTTAAGAAAGCATAAACATTAACCAAAATAAGTGTGCAACATAAAATATTGATAAACAAGAATCAACAAGATTATAAAGCAACCTAGCTCTTCTAATCTTACCCTTCTTGGAGACAACTCCACTTGAAGGCTACAATCTAACAATTAAGCAAGAAAAACAAAGCAAATTACCTCACAAATTAGCACACCATTGACAAATGAGATCCACACATGAAGCTTGATCACCAAAATTTAGCCTCCAAAGCCTTTTATTCCAAAATATTGATAGTACAAATGATATTACAATACAATCCTTCCAAAAGCTCCAACTAGTTTGCAATGGGCAACAAGCTTTATTATATAGCCAAGGGTGAAGAGTTTCCCATGGAGGAGGGCGCACCGCTTGGAGAAGAGGGGCACACCACTTGGAGGGAAAAGAGGTGCCAAGTGTGTGAGGTGGGGCTGCCACCTCTCCCAAAGCTTTCACAAATAGCCACACAAGGGGATTAGGTGGAG
>ML780593.1:537269-549416 GCA_009831015.1 Picea engelmannii
ATTCGCCAAATTCCAAATTTCAGCAATGAAATTCAGCGAATCATGTGACTTAGTTAATTACTATGCAATTACACTGTTACATATTAAAGAACCTGGTATAAATATTCCAATCTGAGGATGTTGCAGCTGCTAATAGCATAGTAGAAAAAATTGCCGATTAATCGGAAAAAACTGCCAAAATCGTGATTTTTTCATTGAGCTGATTTTTTGAGGTTTTAAAAGATCGCGATTTTTTGAAAAACTCAAGAAAAACTCAAGAAAAACTCCCTTTTTTGGAAAGCATTGGCAAAAATCGCCTAGTTGCGCCCAGGCCGCAGGATAAAAAACCCGATTCAGTATTTTTTGGGTCATTTTGTGTGGAGCAGCAAGGGAAGAGGTTTGTGGAGTCCATCAAGCATATTTTAGGTGTTCTCCATTGGAGTAGCTAGTCCTTCGTCCACCATTGATGCACGACGAGGACCTTCTGCCTTTAGTTCAAGGCCCTGGCAAACAGTTCCGGAGAGGGCATTGATAATTTGATATCATATAGCTAGTTGCTAGTTTTGGGACATATACATTTATATATGTGATCATTGATGTCATTTTGTATTGGTTTCGGACTTTCAATAGTGACTTTGATGTATTGGTTTTTATTTGGCATCCACTATATCATATATATCAGTTCTTTCTCCATATTTATGTGCCTATGTGTTTATATGATGTTGTTGTTGGTTTATATATTGAAAAATGTTTAAAATTTTGAAAAAAAAATGAATAAATTATGCATTTTTTAATGTTTTCCGAGGTTTTTCGATTTTTTCACCGATTTTTTCTGAGAAGATGTTTTTAGGACCCTTGCCGATTTTTTGCCGATTCCTAGTTTTTCTTCTATGGCTAATAGTTGTATCTATAGCTTTTATTATTTCTACTCAATGCTGGGATGGTCAGTTCATCTTGTATAGTACTAGCTAGAGCTGAGTAGAAATTGGTGAGCATTTTAATACTTCTCTCTTCTATGTGAATTTAGGTTTTGTTGTACATTTCTGTTGTTGCTTCTCTTAGATTCCTTCTGATCATGAGAAACGTTTGTTCCCTGTACCTTCCCTACATTCAATCTTTGATAATATGCAACAAAAAAATTGTTTTCAAAAGCACTATTAATTTTATTTATTCTAATGAAACATGCCATTCAGGTATGTAGTCTCTTTTTCTTTACCTGTAAGGTAATGTTTTGAAAGCAATCCATTCTCATTATTACTAGTCTCTTTAGAATTGGCTTGGTTCCTATGTTTTTGATGAAGTAGGCATTTAGAGGCCTAAAGGACATTTTTATAATGTTCCACAAAGTTTCTAGGATGGGGGGACATAGGAATTGGGAAATGTGCCCAGGGGATGTGTGGAGACCCCCCCAAATTTTATGAAATGTTGTCAGGGATCCCATTTGAAATGCTAAAAAGGTTTAAATATATGAGAAACAATGACAAGTCACTTACATGAACAATGAAAGCAAAAAATAAATATTCACATTTGATTTAGGGTTTGGATTTTGCCGTGGTTTTCTAAAAAAATGACCTTTTTTAGGCTATTGAGCAAAATGCGTGTAGGGATGCTTGGGAGTCCCCCTTTTTGGAGGGAGATGCCCAAGAGTCCCCCACACAAGGGAAATGTCTCCCCCTGCATCTCTTCAAGTTTCCCCAAAAGGGGGATTTGGGGAAACGTCCTTCATTGAGGTTCGTCATCCCATAAATGTGGAAAGCCTAGGGGATGTGCCCCCCCATGTAACACTGCTTTTAAGTTTTGTTCCTTATAAACCAAGTCGCTGTGAAGAAAGAACTAGTGAAAGATTAAATTTTGCAACATGGAGAGTTAATTTTGAATGGTGCTTGTGTTTTTGGGATTTGTTGACCACCTATTCAACTAGGGGGTCAACTCCATATACCATGAAGTTATGCATCATTAGATGCTACCAAGTCAGAGACTTTTTGGTTCTACAAGACATTTTTGGCCTCCAACACATATTTTTGTAATTGGAATTTCCGCTCCTCTGCGTGGGATAATAATGTAATAGGTCTACATGGATCATAGTTAGGTCAGTTACCTTAGGATTTCTTCATTAGGAGAGTTCCTTTCACCGAGTGTTTTTTTCCTTAAGTTATTAATTTGGCGTAACCAACCTTATTAATTTCCCTTGAGTTTTTCACTCCCACAAATAATTCCTCCAAAGTGGTGAAAGACATTCTAACGGTGTCATCCTCTGGTAGCTAGTGTTTAGGAATGATGTAAATGACCATGTAAGATCTTTAGAAGTTTTGTGGAATTCTGTCGAGTCTAGGTAGTTTTTTTTTAATTAATTAAAATTGCCTAAGGTTGGGTAATTTAATTAATTATTTTTAATTAATTTTTGATAAATAATGTAAAAACTAGGTCCTTGCGCTTTTGCTAGGGGTATTTGTGCTCAAAAGAAATGGAATGAGACCCCCTACACCCTTGGACCAAGTTTAAGCTCAATTGGACAACTTTTGTTAGGTGTTTGTCCATTAGGAGCCCAAGTCAGTCAAAACAATAATTTTAATTGCTAGTCATGACATAGTAAAAATGTCATTTTTTGTAATTTTGAGCAATTTGAGTAAAGTAAAGGTGGAAGATGATGAGAAAACATTTTCTTAACCTTTTCCAACCCTCACATCATCCCCTCACCTAGGCACTTAGCAAAAACGTCACTTTCCCTAGAGAGGTGAGCCCCCCTTCTAGAAAGTCTCCAAAAAGTAAAAAAATAATAAAAAAATTAATGGGAGACTTGTTCTATCCCTTAGTGCGCCTCCCTAGACCCTACAACTCATCATTTGACTTGTCAAAGCCTTACCAACTCACTCCAACTCATTTTCACTTCATCCATCCATGCCAAAACCCTAGAGTTGCGGCCCCCTTCTTGAGATTCTCACTTTGACTTGGATTTTGACACTTGGCTCTCATCTAAGAGGGGTAACTTTGCCTTCCCAAGTATAAATAAAGGCCCTCCCTCACTCATTCCTCAACCATCTCTTGAGCTATTGTTATGCTACTAATTTCTTCCCTCATCCCTCTCTCATCCCTCCCTCATGCTACTGAACAAACAAATACCCAGAATGAGAAGTCGGCCCAGGCAGTTAGCCAGAATCAGTATAAGTACAGGAGGCCAGTCTTCATTCTGGCAGGCAGTCTCAGAATTGCAGAGCAACACTTGTGTGCACTGCAGTGCCCAGTTTTGTGCGCAGGTTTGGAGGAGAGCTGCCATTGCAGCTGCTGCAACTAGCAAATCACGTTTGGCTTGGACTATCTCTTGGTTAGGGTTTGGACTATCTGATCAGCTCTTGTTGGTGTGCTATCCTCTGGGAAAGGAGCGCTACCCTTTGTTTGGCTATCTAGCCTGGGGTTTGCTTCCGTAGCGATTCTCTGTTAAGGTGCTCGGAGGGTGGCTTCGGCTTATGGTTGGGTGACAATAGCGATATTGTCAATGGTAAAACGAGCACATCCATTATATTCTAACAAATGTAGAGGTACTTTTGTAGGTGAAGTGAATATGTCTTTGTATTCTTCCATCATTTGATCTCAATGTCTTTGTTGCATAGAGTGATCCATTGTAGAGGTCCTACATGCTCATGGTGATTTTCTTTGCTCCTTTTGATTGAATCATGAAGAGGATGACCTTCCAATTTGAGAGATTATCTTCCTACATTGCTTAGCAGCTATCTTAGAGATTGCGGTAGTGGGGGCTACCTTTGGTATCGTGTAGTGCCGATTTCCAAAGTGACAATGACACTACAAGTTCTATATTAGTAAACAACATAACACTTTCAAATATATGGTTGTCCTAAAAGAGCATCACAAACTTCAAGACGGGCAATGTCATGTAATACCTCATTTTTGAAGGGCTTGATCTCGTATTGCATGCAACACTGTTGATGTGGATGTCTCATCCCTAGTTCAATGATCGATGGTATATGGCTTGGGCTGTAGAATTGTTGGCAACTTCATCTTCTTGACAACCTCTTCTAAGATTAGGTTCTTTTGGTTGTCGTTGTCAACAATAAAATGCAATGGTGTCCCCTTCACCCACCAATGTGGGTGGAAGTGGTGCTCACCTTCCTTGGGCTCCTCTAGTTCGTCCTTCATGGCCATGATAGTAACTCTGGGTTCCACATCAATGATCTATTTTCCCTTAATCGAGGAATCTTGTGGCATTGGGATTGAATTAGAGTATGAGGCTTTCAACTTGGCCAATAAAAATTGTTTGGTACGACATTTGTGATTGTTGTGCCCAAGATTTTTGTGGGCGTCACAACACTTTCCTATGCCCTTCGACTTCCCGTTCTTCTTCTTTGCATGTAGCTTTAATCAATTGTCTTGAGGTTGGTTATTTTGCTCTATTCTTTGTTCTGAGACTTAGGGCACCTTTACCCTTTGTGTTGTAATTGATTTTTGGTCCTAAACTCTTTCTTACCTTTTTGCCGAAATTTTTGCTCAATTTTGATGGCATAATGATAAGCAACTCCCAACGAAGAGATGTCTGAAACTCCCTTTTTGTTTGGATGTATTTGTGTAGGTTGTTGTGGTATTTTAGAATCAAGTGTCATTTGGAATCCAGAATACCCATTTTTGTATGTAGGGTATGAAAGGTGACGATGTACTTTGACACAGTCTAGTCTTTACCTTGGCGCAAGGTTGTCCATCTTGTGTATTGGTCTTCGTAGGTTCCAACAAGTAAGTACTCCTTGAAGGCATGAATCTTGTCGGATACATTTCAGAATCATCTATGACATGTTGCACATAGTAAATATCCCACCAATCTTTGACATGGGGAAGGGCCTTTAGTACTGAAAAAATTATCTTCTTATTGTTGGAAAAGTTGTGAACAAAGAAATAACCCTCTAGTAGATTTAGCTATCACTCCAAAGCTTCGATGTCTATCTTGCCTTCAACCAGAGGGATATTGAAATTAACTTGTACCTTGAAGGGTGTTGTTCCCCCAAAATGATTTTTTGTCGAAGGTGCCTACATTGCTATTGGGAGTTGTCAAAGGATTTGGGCGAAATGGTCCATTATCTCGTTCCTTTGTCGCTCAAGGGCTTCTTGGAGTAACGACTTGATAGGATCTCCTACTCTATCATATTTCTTTGCTTTGTCTGGCATGGGAGGTGAGTTGGGTTGTCGAGGGAGGTCTTCACTAGGCCTTGTTAGTTCGATGCCAATTCTGATACCTAACCAAGAGAATAATTCTGATACCACTGATCAAGAATGGATGGAGCGCGGAATTACAGTGAAAGCCAAATTCTATTAATGAATGAAATGGTGAAAAGCGTTGTGATGTACATAGCAATATAAAATAGCTAGAATGGTGGTAGTTTATCTTTGAAGTTTGGGGAGAGATGTGATGCTTATGCTTATTCACAAAAATCCCATAACAAGATGTTGAAACTACATTTTATCATAGTGTCAAAACCTCCAAGAGGTGTTAGAAATCACGAGGTAGAGGATCTATGGTGAATTTTCTATGAAACCCTAATCCATTAAGATAAAGAAGTTGAAATATAACAACACTTTAATGATGAACACATAAGACTTCAAGAGAGAGCGCAACACAAGTATAGGTGCCCTTAGGTAAAGGAATGAATAAACTCACTTGAATGCAATGATATTACAAACGAGGGAGTTGGTGTATTTATACCACTCCATTAGGGTTGAGGTGCTAGCCTTAAGGAGGAGACAATCGACCTCACCATATACAATATAAAACAATAAAGTGTAAAAATGAATTTAACAACCCGCAACTACCCACAAGTCGACTTGTAAAGGGCCTCAACTTAACAACGATTCAATGATGAGCACATACAACTTCAAGAGAGGGTGGATCACAAGTATAAGTGCCCTTAGGCAAAAGAATGAATAAAATCACTTGAATGCAATGACATTACAAACTAGGGAGTTGGTGTATTTATACCACTCCATTAGGGTTAAGGTGCTCGCCTTAAGGAGGAGAGAACTAACCTCACCATATACAATATAAAACAATCAAGTGTAATAATGAATTTAACAACCCACAACTACCCACAAGTCGGCCCATAAAGGGCCTCAACTACTGACACATTGGGTTGACACGCGACCACAAGTGAAGATTAGCCAAAATATATCAACACTCCCCCTTAAGCTGAACAAGGGGCCATATAGATGACATTACTTCTATAGATTAACACTAAAGGCCACCATGTCACCCCCCATAATGTTGAGTTGGGGTCATAAGAAGCCATACTGCTCACTAAGAAAGGGTTCACAATCGATATTGGAATTGATCGTGCTAATAAGGTCTTTGACATGGCAAACTCATATTTGTTAGGTAGAAGAGGGCTAATAGAAATAAGGGCTCATAATGGGGGTGAATTTGATGGCTAAGAAGGCCTAGCAAGAAAGTCAACAACATTGGTAAGAGAAGCAAATTCCATTTGGGCAAAGATGGAAGCAATCAAGTAGTAGGATCATTGTCGTCATCATCATCATCATCATCCAACATCTTGAACTTGGAGCATTATTTGTCATCATTGAACTGGATATCACTGGAAGGAGAGTGGTCGCTATTGGTAGAGGACACATCGTTGTGTTGCGCATTTGGAGAGGGCCCATCACTATGTTGCACATTTGGAGAGAGCTCATCATTGCATTGGTCGTTAGAAGAAGCCTCATCATTGGATTAATCATCGGAAGGAAGTTCATCACTAGGCTACATATTTTTGTCAACAGAGTGAAGGATTGAAGAGATCACAATAGGAGAGGAGTTTGCTGAACAAGTAGGTCCAAAAGTCCCTAGAGACCGTGCAAAAGAAGAGCTTGAAAAGGTATCCATAGGCACACCAAGACTCGTTGAAGATGTGGTAAGATCCACTACAATAAGATGAGAGTCATCAATAAGTAACTCTATTGAAGAAGAAGAGGCATATTTTATGGAGACATGCTGATAATCATCATTGGAATCATCACTGGAAAGAAATGATGGAGGAGATCATGGTGGACCATGAGAAATAGGATCATCAAAGATAACCTCATGTTGCTTAGTCACACGGTGAGTGACAGGGTCATAAAGATGATACCCCCCTAAAAGGACTCATGTAGTCAACCATAGTCTGGTAAGGAGTTGTTAGGAACCAAATATCAAAATAGCATAAAAGAACCTCAGAATAAGTACTCAACGCCTTGAAAAAGATAGAATTTCAGATAATAAGCCTCTTCAAGGGGACAACCTCCTTATACACCACATAAATTTCCAAATACAAGATGATTCCAAATGAAAAGGTCTCCTTGGTATATATAGGAGACTAGAAGGTATGATTACAACTAATGGACCCAAGCGGACATAAATAAAATAACATTATTAATGTAATATGCCCCAATTAAGGGGTAATGTGCCACTATTTAGGGCTTAACATGCCCCTCCCCTTTAGACAAGTATTGTCCGCAATGCTTGAGTAATTCTGGATGCTTCTGTATAAAAGACTTATCTTCCCAAGTGGAATCTTCAGCAGGTAGTTTCCTCCACTAAATGAGATACTCTGAAATGGATCTATTCCTCAATTGGCGAATTCTTGTGTCAGTGATAGCTTCAGGCTCCAATATGATTTTTCCTTCCTCATCAAGCTCTGGCAATATAGTTTGAACTGGGATCTTGTCACCTATAAGCTTCTTTAAGCATGAAACATGGAAAACTAGGTGTACTCGTGAAGATGCAGGCAACTCCAATTTGTATGCCATAGTGCCAATCTTTTGCAACACCTTATAAGGGCCATAATACTTTGGTGATAATTTATTATCCTTCTTAGCTTGCTTGAGGGACATCTGTTTGTATGGTTGTAGTCTTAAAAATACCCAATCCCCTACATCAAAACTTCTTTCACTACGATGCTGATCTGCTGCTTGTTTCATGCGATTCTGTTCCATGGTTAGGTTGTCCTTTAAGAGTTGGAGAACTTGTTGTTGATGTTCGATGTGATCTTCCACTGCTTGAACTTTAGATTTTTCTTTTAGAGAAGAAGTGATGGAAGGTGGGTGGTATCCATAGAGTGCCATAAATGGTGTCATTTTTGTTGCAGTATGAAGTGAAGTGTTATACCACCATTCTGCCAAGTGTAACCATTTGAACCATTGTGTTTGTTTATCAGAGACAAAGCAACGAAGGTAGCCTTCTAGACATTTGTTCACTATCTCAGTTTGTCCATTAGATTGAGGATGATAGGATGAGCTATGAGCCAATTGAGTACCCAAACAAGAAAATAATTCTGTCCAAAAATGTCCAGTGAAGATGGGATCTCTATCACTTACAATAATCTTTGGGTTTCCATGTAGCTTTTGAACTGTCTCCATGAATGCAGTGGCAACTGTACTAGCTTTGAAAGAATGAGAGAGTGCACAAAAGTGTGCGTACTTGGTCAGTCTATCAACAATCACCATGATGACACTCTTTCCTTCAGACTTCGGTAACCCTGTGATGAAATCCATGGAAACCTCCTCCCAGCGTTGACTTGGGATGGCTAATGGTTGTAAAAGACCTGGGGTCTTAATTGTTTCCACCTTATTTTGTTGACAAACCAAACATTCTTCCACAAACCTTTGAACATTAGTTTTAAGGCCATCCCAAAAAAATTCCTTCTTGACCCTATGGTAGGTTTTCAAAAATCTCAAGTGTCCTATCAGAGAGGTGTGCAATTCCAATAGTACCTTTTGTTTGAGTTGGGAGTTCTTACATAAATATAAGCGATCTTTGTACCATAGTGAATCATTTTTCCATGTAAATGTATCTGATGCATTGGAATCCAGCTGCAACCTTTGATTGAGAGTCCACATGTTTTCGTCATTCTTCCATTCATCCCTCGTTTCTATTATCCAATCGGGTTGGATGATCGAGATAGCACATAGAAAGGCCTCAACATCTTCATCATTTCTTGAGAGTGCATCTGCCACAACATTTTGCTTCCCTTTTTTATAGATGATTTCAAAATCATAACCCAACATCTTGGTCACCCATTTTTGTTGTTCTTCTGAAGATAGTCTTTGTTCCAAGAAGTATTTAACACTATCATGATCTGTTTGACCTTGAACTGCCTACCTATTAGGTAAGGGCACCATTTCTTCAATGCATGTAGTATCGCCATCATTTCCTTCTCATAAATGGGTTTGTGTAAGTCCTTTCCCTTGAGTGGTTGACTTTCAAAAGCAAGGGGCCTTCCTTCTTGCATTAGAACAACACCAATGCCATTTATTGAGGCATGACATTCCACAATAAAGGTTTTTGTGAAGTCTGGTGTGGTCAAGACAGGAGCTTTGCACATCACCTCTTTAAGTTGTTCAAAAGCTTGAGTTGCCTCTGGAGTCCATGAAAATGAATCCTTCTTAGTTAATGTCGTTAAAGGTGTTGCTATTCTTCCATAGTTCCGAATAAACTTGCGGTAGTACCTGTCAAACCCAAAAATCCTCTAAGATTCTTCAATGTTTTGGGAATCGACCAGTCCATCATGACCTTAATCTTGTTAGGGTCTACCTTGACACTTTCACGAGATACAATATGACCCAAATACTCTACCTCCTTCACCCCAAAGAAATATTTGGATGGTTTGGCATATAGTTGTTGCTCCTTTAGTAGTTGTGGCACCTTGATGTGAAGTTTGGGTTTCTTGATGATGATGTGGCACCTATTGATGATACATCACACCCATTGGAGGCATGAGACACCTTTTGGAGATGAAACGTTGCACCCTTTCAGGGCAACGTTTCACATTTGAGGCCCTAGACACCACTTTGGAGTGAGCCATCCCCTTCATGAGGCCACAAGTGCCACGTGTGTGAGATATAGAGCACTTTATTGAGGGATGATTTGATGTTTGAGCTACTTTACTTTATCTTGGAGGCATTGTTGGGGGTCTTAGTGACCCATCCACTCATGGAACATGTATTTTTTATGTATTGTTGCGTCATCTCTAGGGATTGAGAGAGATAAAGGCATTATTTTATGTTTTTAGAGCTTCTATTGTGTAAGAAGGGTGCTAGATATCTCATAAATAAGAGAATCACTTCTCTGTAAATCATTGCTACTTGTGGAGATATATCACTATTTGTCTACTTCTACTTGCTCTCTTATGAAGAATGATATGGATGGTTAGTTAGAGCGATTTTTTGGAGGAGATATGCTTGTGGATGCTCTACTACTACATGATTATTCATTGCTAGGGTTTTGATGGATGAAAGATTTATGGAGTAAGTAGCCTCTTTTCCTTGTGTTTATGTTTATGAATGCATTTAAGTGCAATGTTGTTTTTCTAGTGTTGGTTGAGCATTCACTTGGATTATTCTTGCACAAACCCTTCTCATCAAAACTCTTAGAAGGTTTCTAGTGAAAAACCTTCCTTTGAATTGTCCCTTAACATTTTAGGAGGATCTCCTAGGGTTAGTAGTGAACAACCACTAGGTTTCACCCTAAAAAATCCACTCATTTCTCTCCAAAGGGATCCTTAATTGACTCCGTATGCCCAAAAAAAATAGTAGGCATTAGTCATTCTCCCAATATTCAATCATTTAATTCTGAAAATTATTCTTTTTACTATTTTAGAATTAATTTAGGGTTTTGTTCCAGCAAATTTTCATTTTCAGCCATAAATAACTTAGACATTTTGACTTTTATGGATATTGTTGACCTAATAAACATTGTTAAAACCCTAATTTGTATTTCTGAAGTGTTATTGCAGCCTTTTAAGGAAAAACGTCTAGAGCTTTAGGGTTGTTATATGCCCCCTAATTTTCTGATTTTGTTAGTTAATGAAACCCTAATTTAGCTCATTGTTTAGCCCTCATATTTCATTGATTTGTTGCTTGTCAAAGGGCTATTTTATTTGCTGCTGTAATAACTTACTTTACTGCTGTAATTTGACATCTTCAAAGTTTTACAACAATCGTAGGGTTTTTCTTCATTTATAGTATTCAGGGATCCTCTTGAGCCTTGACTTTGTTTGGAAAACTTTTTAAATTGAGCTAGATCCTCATTATTTCGAAACTGTAAATTGTTTTGTCTTACCACCTCATTAATACTTTATCTATCCTATTTCATTGGTGGTAGTTTGAGTAATCAACTCGAGCGGCCCTAGACTTGATTGTGTCTTGCCTAGGGATTTTTGGAGGCTATTGGGGAAGCCTCGTTGGATTCTACTCTTTTACTAAAGAGAGGGAATTTGTTGCCTAGGTGACAGCGGTAACATCTTCCATGTTCCACTAGTCTTAGTGCCTTGTGAAGGCTTTGCACTTGGTGCTAGATTGTGTGGTAACATTTTGGCGTTGTTGTGTGTTCATCTAGCGACTCCTCAACAAGATAACCTAGGGGTTGGAACTTCCAACCAAAGAACCTTTCAAAGGTATGCTAATCCTTCTAAGGTCTATAAGAGAAGAAGAGTTCCTCCAACTTCTCCTGTGATAAGAATCCTCTTTACTAATCCTCTTGTATTAACTCCAACGGCTTTGCAACCATGGCTTACCAATGCCTACAAGGCATTAGACATGTCCAAAATTCAAGGTTTCCCTCACAACATGCTTGATAAATTTGAGAAGTAGTTACCAAATTTTTCTGGGAGTAATGCCATTTCTGCTCAAGATCACTTGTCTACTTTCTATGTTATTCTTGGTAATTGTTCTATTGCTAATGAAGCTGAGGATGTAGTCATGAAACTTTTCTTTATATCTTTAGATGGAGAGGCAAGAGTATGGTATAATAGTCTTCCTGAGAAGAGTATTAAGTCTTGGCAAGTATTATGAAAAGATGGGCTATGAGAAAAGATGGTAGACTTTTGCTAACCCATTTCCATGAGATCAAGAAGAAGGATAATTAATCCATGAAAGAATTTGACCAAAGGTGATAAGGATCTTAATACTTATGCATTATTTGGTATGAACCCTCTTGTTATTGTGTGAGTATCATTTCTACTATTATTGTCAAGATCCCTTAGTTTCCTAGTCTCATGGAGTAGTAGAGAGAATCTCTCCAACTATCTCTATTATTATGTTACGTTTGTAGTTTCTAGGAGTTTGTCTCCATGGTGGTTGAAGTCGTATCTCTGTTATTATGTACAATTTCCAGTTTTTAGGAGCTTATCTCCATATTGGTTG
>ML780593.1:567772-581011 GCA_009831015.1 Picea engelmannii
AAGTAACTCCAACACCCCCCCTGAACATCACTATGGTGAAAATAAAGATTGGGTCCTGGCAACGAGGCCATGTTAGGTACCCAAGTACAAAAGATACACTGAAAATAAAGTGAGGAAAGAGGGAAAACCTCATGGGAAACCCCTCCCCCCTCAAGGTACAATGTATTTAAAAAAAAAAGAAGAACTACAGTTGCTAGGCAACTGTGTCCTTCACTCCAAGACGACCTCGCAGAGAATGGAATTTATGCTCAATGAAGGTCTTGGTGAAAATGTCTATCGTCTGTTCTGCTGAAGGACAGAGCTGTAAGTTGATGATCCCCTCGTGTACCAAGTCCCGGATGTAGTGCATGTGGATCTCGATGTGCTTCGTCTGCTGCCTCTGAACTGGATCTCTACAGAACGTCAGAGTGCTCTGGTTGTCACACCAGATGACGATCGACCGATGACACTGAATGCCCAACTCAGTGAGAAAATGTTGTAGCCACATAGCCTGAATGGTTATGTTAACTACCCGTCTGTACTCTGCCTCGGTTGAAGATAGAGCAATGGCAGCTTGCTTCTTGCTTGACCAACAGATAGGCCCGGAACCAAGACTGAGTGAGTAACCAGATGTGGACTTGCGATCAATGCTATCGCCAGCCCAGTTAGAATTAGTAAAACCAATGAGATCTAATGTAGAGTCTGCTGCATAATGAATCCCAAAGGTGATGGTGTCCTGTACGTATCGAAGGATACACTTTGCAGCTTTCCAATGTAGCTCATGCGGCTCCTGCATGAACCTGGAAACTGCGCCAACTACATATGAGTGGTCTGGTCTGGAGTGTGTGAGATACAACAAGCTCCCCACCAGCTGTCTGTATAGTGTGCTGTCAACCAGTGGAGTCTCCCCGCCATCCTCAAGTTTGACTCTTGATAGGAAAGGAGTTGGAGCAGACTTGGAGTTTGTCATGTGAAATCTCTCAAGGAGATCTCGTGCATACTTGGCTTGAGATTGGTTCTCTTTAGCATGTTCAGATTTATATTTTCTGTGTTTAATCTTCTTCATAAATTTTTGTTTTAAGTGCTAATCTTTATCTACAGTAGTGAACAAATTTAAAAAGATATCACTGTTTTCATTTTCCCTAAAATTCTAATAGAGGTACATCAAGGTAGATAGAGGGCTTGGTGGTCTTGAGTAAATTGTAGTTCCATACCCTCATACATGATAGAATCTAGTGGAAACGTTGCAATCCTGTCAATTTTGAAATTTTGAAAACCGTTAAGTCTACTGAATTTTGAATGGGACGTAAAATTCTACTTTCTCCATATGAAGTCCAATGAGGTTGGAACCACTCTCAAACATCTTGAAACAATTACTGGTAATATTAAAAATTTAAGTAAAAGCATGAAAATGAAAGATAAAGGAGAATGTCACTTTTAAGAATTTAACATTAACATTAATTACTAGGATGGGTGAAATGGTGATGATAGTTATTTGAGCATGTGAACAGATTTGAAATGTTTATTAGTGGTTAATGAGGGGATTTTTTGCCTCCTAAGGGACGCATGGCCCTCTTGGTCGCTTGGACGGGCTTGCATAGCAAGAAAAAGTCGTGGAAACAGTGTTCATTTGCGTTGAAATGGCCTGGAAATGTCGTTGGCTGTACAGTATGGCGTTTTCTAATTGGGAAACTCTGTATGGTATGGTCGACGACGTTTCTAGGACGTTTTGTACCCGTTTTGGCATTTTCAGTATCGGTACGGGAGTTGGGGGTCTGTTTCCTGCAACATAGGTGGTCACCTACATGGGTTTCTGAGTTACCCTAGGCAAACCCATTGCCAAGGAAGACTTATTGCCCTGAGGTTGCTCTGTAGGGCCTCTTGGGCCCTGAATAATACCATTGTGACTAACAACGCTTGAGAAAACATCCTCGGAACTAGATCTTTTGGAACCTAAGACATCTGAACTTGAATGAACAACACTTGAGCCGCATAAACATGTACCAACAACACTTGAACCACCACCCCTGGCACTCTCACCAACAACATTGGATCTAGAGCCACCAACACTAGCACTACCGATTGAACGGTCTCTCTATCTCGAAACACCACCACCTCCAATACCTGAATCAAAAGCAACATGGGTGCCACCAGTCCCTAGACCATTGGAAGGAGAGATTGTACCATTACCCTCTGCTGTCCCCTCACACAAGTGGGGTTTTTGAAGAGGACAATCTCTTATTAGGTGGTCTTGAGCTTGACACACAAAGTAGGCTTTCAAAAGATTTAGGTGATGAACCCTTTGTTGACGAACAACAACAATTGTGCATACATAGATAAAAGGAGCGAGCTTGCGCTTGAGAACTTGAGTGTTCACCTTGAAAGAGTTCTAACAACCATCTAGAATAAACAACTTACCAAGTTAGCAGGAAAACAGGTCAACAAAGGGACGCAAGTCAGTTCAAAGGGTGGGAAACTCCAACTAGAGAGGGTAATGGGCCTGGTCATGGTCATCGGGGTTGAAATCCGCCCACTAACACTGAACATAAGCAAGACTATCAACAATGCTTCAAGTACCAAATTGTAACACATTGCGAGTGATAGTGCCAGAATTAAACAAGAGGCACACATACTTCGACCCCAACCTCTAGTAGAAATTCAAGGAAAGCCCCTTTAGCCTCCCATTTCAACAAACACCACCAGTTGAAAACTACTTCATCTGGCATCTTATGAAGGAAAAACAGAATCTCCCTCCTGGTCTCCAAATGCATATGCTCCTCAAGATATTCTTTATTATCCAACAGGAAAAAGTTAAAGTTCTTTGTTTCCACAAAAGGCTTGGGGATCGTAGGAATTGAAGAATGAAGAGGAACCTCAGCTCCCTCTCCCTTCAAATCCAGTCTAGGATCCTTTGAATTGTCCTGGGAAGCAACCTCAAACTCTTCCGTACCCTCAGTGGCCAAAATGCGAACACTAGTTGATGGGGCAAGCCCAACTCCAGGGGAGGGTGCTCCCTCAATAGTCAGCTGTACATCAATATTCTTAGCTTTAGGAACATCCTCCAAATATTGATTGAGACTCACCACCCATTCTTCCTCTTTGGTGACCACATTTGCCTGAGATGGAAGTGGAGGTTACTCTTCCAAGGACTCCGAGGCACTAGGAGTCAAGATCCTGGATAATTTAGCATTCAAAGAGTGCACCACTACTTTCATCGAACCATCACAAGCAGAGTTGTTCAAGGCCATATACTTTGGCAGACCAGTCTCACTATATTTATCATGCCACTGGTGAACATTGCCCTTACCCTCCATAAAGCCCTGGATCTTATCTTTAAAAAATTGTTTCACTTTAGAACCCTTAATCCTAGGGTTTCCGGAGAACTGAAATCACTGTCCATCAACTGAATTATCCACTGTTGCTGTTCTTTCCACAGAAACAACCACTGTACCAGCAGTACCTGCAAATTCGAAGCATAGTTGCCTCCCAATTTTGTACCTGTACTTGTACCTGCAAAAAGAGATAAATCCCCTTCTGTGCCAACAAACATCCCTGTACCTGCAATTTTAGCGGCAAAACCAGTGTCCACGCCGTCAATACGCAACAAAATCCATATCAGGGTTACCGACAGTGCTCCCCCCCGCTCCACCCTCAGAATCTCGCTCGGAGCAGGTTTGCTCAGGAAGTTGGCTTGGGAGCGAGCTTTTGAAAGCTGGAAGCGTGCTTCTGGATTTCAGAAGCTCGCTCCGGGGTGCAAAAACGCGCTCCCTGCCCATGAGGAAGCATTGCACCTCGGAGCGAGCTTCCGAAATCCAGAAGCGCGCTTTCGGATTTCAGAAGCTTGCTCCCAAGCCAACTTCTCGAGTGCTTCCTGTGAGGTCCGAACGCTTCCGCGCTTAAGAGAAAAAAACACTCATTTTTTTTATATTTTTGAGTTGAGTTAGAGTGTGGGGTGTGGTTAGGGATGGGTTAGGGGAAATTGAGGAGGGAATAAAAGATATTTCCCCTCTCATTTCCTCATTGTTTCTATTTGTGTTTGCTTGAGCTTGGAGGAGAGAGGAAAGGAAAGCTTGGAGGAGCAAAGAGGAGCTTGGAGGAGCTTGAAGGAGAGAACAAAGAGGAGCTTGGAGGAGAGAACAAAGGCAACCATCTATCTCAACTTTCAACTTGCAAGATTCAAGAGCTAAAGATGTAAGCCCAAACTCCAGCTCACTCATTTCCTTGGGTTAAATTTGTTTATGGTTTTTTCCTCCTCTCCTACTCTTTCCCATTCCTTCTTTTCCCTCATTTTATTGCAGGTTGTTCATCTAAAGCTTGAGGAAAATGATTTTCTTTTGGTTTATCATTCCATTTTTGGTTCTCATAATCTTGACGGGGACTAGGCATCAAAGGGAAGAAGAGAATGAAGATGAGGGAAGGTTTGAAGAAGGAGGGTTTGAAGAGGATGAAGAGAGCAATGAAGGTGGGAAAGCTTCATTGACACCCTTGTGGAAATTTGTGACAAAAGTTGATGTGGGGAGAGGTGGTGGAACCATTAAATTTTTATGTCCTCATGATTGTCATGAAGGAAAACCTTATACCGGTTCATATACCCGTGTGAGGAGGCATCTTTGTGGTATAATGGAGAGAGATGACAATAAGGGGTCCCTTGGGATTAATGTTTGCCCTAACATATCCAAAGAACAGAGACAAATATACATAAAGATAGAGGAAGCTGCACAAAGAAAGCATGGTAAAAAACAAAAGCTTCAATCTGATGATGTCTCATCTAGATTTGGTGGTACATCTCCATCTCCTCGTGGTTCTACAACCTCTACATCTAGAAGAACAATAGGAGATTTCTTTGATACTAGAGGTAGGGATGAGGTGGATGCAAAAGTGGCACGGTTTCTCTATGCTTGTGGTGTCCCATTCAATGTGCTTCGCTCCCCCTATTGGCATGACATGGTGAGGGCCATCAACGAAAAAGCCCCCCAAGGATACAAGAGCCCTTACTATGAGAAAGCTAGAACTGTGTTACTTGACAGGGAAAAAACAAAAATTCAAGCCGGTCTTTCACGGTTTACAAATGAATGGTCTGACGTTGGGGTATCCATTGCATCGGAGGGTTGGACAAGTGTTAGAAACCAATATTTGATCAATGTTATTGGTGTTTCTTCTAGTGGTGCAGTGTTTCTCGCAGCACATGACTCATCTTCAATAAGTGCAACTTCTCAGAACATTTCAGAGCTCTTGTTGAAAACAATTGATGAAGTTGGCCCTTTTAATGTGATTCAAGTAATCACTGATGATGCAACAAATTGTAAGGGAGCAAGTAAAATCATTGATCGAATGCATCCACACATCTTTTGGTCTGGGTGTTTGGTGCACCCCTTGAACCTTTTGATGCATGATATTGTCAAACATAAAGAATATGGATGGATTAATGAGCTGTACAAGAGAGGGAAGCAAGTCATCAAATATATCATCGGGCATACAAGGGTCAATTACTTCTATAGCACTTACTCCAGGTTGCAGATACTTAAGATTGCACCAACTAGATTTGCTAGCTATTACCTCACTTTTAGGCGCCTATTGAAGGTGAGACAAGCTTTGACTGGTATGGTGATGAGTGATGAATGGGATGATTTGAGCAGTGATAAAGAAGGTGCATTAGCAGTCAAGAACACAGTGCTTGATAGTCAGTTTTGGACACAGGTTTGGTATGTTTTGCAATTCACCAAGCCAATTTATAACATGATCAAGTTTTCAGATTCAGATTGGCCAATCATTGGGGAGGTGTATGGGCAAATGGATGGCATGCTAGGGCCGATTAAAGACATTGTTGAGCCTAAAGATGTCGACATGTATAACCTTATTTGTGTAGAAGTGGAAAAACGGTGGGAAATGCTGAGTATTCCATTACATGCCTTAGCATACGTGCTAACATAAAAATACTGTCATGTATCATGGATTTCAACACCATCACTTGGTGGTGGGACCAAGAAAAAACCACACCAAGATCCAGAGGTTCAAGCAGGTAGAAAGTTTTTCAAACAATTTCTTTATAATAATTTCTACTTATGGTTTATGTTCATTTCAATTTTCTACTTATGGTTTATAATTTATATTCATAATTCATTTCAATTTTTGATAAATTATAATTGCTGCAGGTTATATGAAAGCATTAGACAAATTGGTCCCGGATGAGGATGAGTGTGACAAGATACGACAACAATTGAGCCAGTACATGCTTGGCCAAGGTGCCTTTGGGACCAACCATGCATTAAGAGATCGAGGGAATTTGAGTTCTCTTGCGTGGTGGAACGTTTATGGCGGTGGCACCCCACAACTCCAACGTTTGGCAACACGAGTGCTTTCACAGGTGGTGAACATTTCTTTTGCAGAGAGGTGTTGGAGCACCTACAGTTTCATCCACAACGTCAAAAGAAACAGGTTGAATGCAGGCTGGGTAGAGAGCTTGGTTTATGTTCATTACAACTTGCGATTGTTGTCCCATTACTGTGAGGAGGCAAAGGAGGAAAAAAACTTGAAGCGTTGGGACAACCATCCAGAGGAGAATAATTTGGAGGATGGGGTAATGCTTTTAGAGCAATTGGAGAATGCTCTTTTTGATGATGATGATCATGCTGAGATGCCACCCCCAACTACTACCCAGTCCTTGGTCCCCCTGTTCAGGACTCCAACAGCAGGAGCTTCATCTTCATCTACTGCACAGTTTCGTGATCGTCCTTCTCAGGCTCCTCCACTACCACCAAGTGGAGGCACACACGACAATCGTGTTGGTGGAAGGAGGATGGGATAGTTGTTTGATGTTTCTCCCTTTTCATTACTTTACATGTCAGTCTATAGATGATAGATTCATAGCATTTAGCAACTAGACTCTAGAGTCTAGTTTTGGACCTTTCGATCTTCATGATTCAGTGCAGATGGCCTATTTTGTATTCATAACTATTTGGTCATGACTCGTGTTATTGTTGACAGTTGCTAGATGACTATTTCATTCCATAACTTAATGGTCTACTTTCTATTATATGGCTTAAAAATTTGTATGTTGGTTTGTAAGTTTGTAATTGCTAGATTCTAGATGGTTGATGCTCGAATGATTAATCCTTGATGTACTACTACTTACTACTATGGATGCCATTTTAATGTTACAATGTACAAATATGCATGTTTTCATACATTATGCAGCTAATTTGTCTTTCTGCATGTTTTTTTTAATATAAACGCAATATATATATCTAATAGACGCTTCCAGGATGCTTCGCACACGAGGATTTTTTGAAAATGACTGTCCTGACGCTTCGCTTCCTAAAAACACTCCCGCTTCGCTCCGCACTCTGGCAACATTGATCCATATGCTGTATGGCCACACAAGGGCCCATACAGCCCCCCCATACTGGAAAAAAAATGCACATCTGGCCATTGCTCTCCATTCTTCTCTGTTCTTCCTATCTCGTCGGCTGTTTCCTCCTAAGCTAAAAAGATTTATGTGAACAAACCATAAATATTTTGAATTTAGCTCTCCCAAGTTCATGACTACAATATTTATTGCCTAAAACTTCTTATTTTGGGGATGTTTCTGCTGACCTAGCCTTTTGACATATGTCCTGCATTTGAATCTCCACAAGATTTTTTTGTTTTGTTTGCAATAATACCTTTTTTAACAGATGTTTTGGAGATGAGGATTGGCTTTAGCCATTAGTGTCCAGATATTAGCATCATGTGTAATAGCCTATTGTAATTATTTTCCTAAAGTTTTGCTGAAAGCAATTTGTATATGAATTTTTTTTTCAGTGCTGCTGCTGTTGTAAAAGATTCCTGATGTACATCAATTTTGTCTTCAGGCCTGTTGGCAATCTTTAGAATTTTTTTGTAAGGTTGTGAAGTTGGTTTTTACAATCATTCTTTTCACTTGTATGTTGTGGGATCTATTGACTGGATTTACTGTTATTGGTGATGTTTTGAGTGTTTGCACACAATCTTTTGTTGTTATGCTTGAGGATTTTTAAGTAGGTTTTCTTGAGTTTTCCTTTATATGTTTGCTTATTTTCTCAGTCTGTTGTTTTATCTCTAGTCCTAAGTTATAAAACATTGTGACAAATTTTTTTCTGTTGATGTGAGCTTGCTAAACTTTCTCACATAAATCGAAAGGTTGCATTGAAACTCCAATCTGTAATATTTTGGCTTCTTGTATAGTTATAGTGTCATTGGCATAGTGCTGATGTGCAATTAATTAAATTTTCCCTGTGACTGAAATGACTGTTGTTTACCTTTTTCTTGGTTACAGGGAATGTTTGTACCAGCTATAAAGGGACAGGCAAATGAGGAACAGCAGCAGGAGTGGCTTCCTCTTGCATATAAGATGCAAATAATTGGTTGTTATGCGCAAACGGAGATGGGCCATGGTTCTAATGTCCAAGGGCTTGAGACAACTGCAACATTTGACCCAGATACTGATGAATTTGTGTTAAATAGCCCAACATTGACTTCAACCAAGGTGAACAAAGGACATGAACTTTCCTGTCAAATCCAATTTTTTGAATGTAGATATGCTCTTTTTAACTTGTTATATGCCACTGTTCTTGTTGAGTTTCATGACAAAAAATGCAGCAGTTTTATGCAACTGTTATATATTGTATTTTATTTCTATATAAACAGTATGTACATCTGAGAGTGTGTACTTGTCCCCAATGCTAATCATTGGTCTCTCAGAGATGAGACATCAACAGATAATATTATCTCAATTCGGTTGAAATCTTTATAATTGTTGAGGTCTCTAGATGGGCCCATAGTACATGCACCATATAAGCCATAGTTTCTCTCAATTCGATTGCACTCTACTTGCTTATTTCCCTCAATTTTGTGGTTGACGAACTTGTCCAGGTGCCTCAATGAGATGGCCTTTTTCCAACTGCAGTTTCATCCACTTCATTAAGATTTCTCTGTACTAAGGTGTCAAGGGAGGTCCTATCCCCAATTTCTATGTAGTTGCTTGCAATTTGTAGTCGTTTATCTCTTCTGTATTTACCTTTTTTCCCTCTATCAGTGTCTCCTCAGTAATCCAGGCCTCGATGGGGCACTCCAGTAATTGATATCAAGAAATTACTATACCCTAGGATCAGCGTTCCTTATGCTGGATATGTCTGTGATTCTACACCAAGAAGTTGATCTTCATCCCAATCATTCAAATTATAGCATCATTGTTCATTATATCAAGAAAAATATGCACGTGTTCAAAACTTCCCGAAGTCTGTCCCCAAAACAAAGAAAAAAGTCTTCACGGTTCTGACTAGACTCCACAGCTTACCATGATCTTCTATTTCTTTGTTTATCTTGCTAGCTCACATGCACAAGATCATTATCAGAATTTCCAACCCATAAAGCACACAAGCCCAATAGTTAGCTGTTATAGAGAGTAAGATGAAATTACAGTGTTGTGAAATTGATCTTAAGGCATTGTTTATATTAATACAAATATATGAACACTAAGCATTCCCATATCCTCATTGAGAATTAACTGAAAGTATCTGCATTTGAATAAGTTCTAATCTTGGTTTCTGCTGCATCTGCATGATTCATGTATGTTCATGTGGATCATTGTAGCTTACTTGATGGTTTCCCCGTCTATGTATGTACACATGAAAAGTGGTGGCCAGGAGGTTTAGGAAAAGTATCAACACATGCAGTTGTATATGCCCGCCTCATAACTGATGGTCAGGACTACGGAGTGCATGGTATATTTTTATTTCAAAGTTTTGTTTCCTTCAGGCCAATAATTTTCTCTATAAACTATGGCAAACCACAAATAGACATCTCTAGATCTCTTTAAGTTGTCAAAAATTAGTAAGAACGGTTTTTTGGAACTTGGATACAAATATAATGTGCTGAACATGCTCTTGATTTTGTTTGAACTCAGCTTTTATTGTTCAAATACGGAGTCTGGAAGATCACCAATCACTTCCAGGAGTTACAGTCGCTGATATTGGTATGAAGTTTGGAAATGGTGCATATAATACCATGGATAATGGGCTACTGAGATTTGATCATGTTCGGATACCACGCAAGCAAATGCTAATGCGGTTTGTTCATCTTCTGTAAAATTGTATTTGTAAAGTAGACTAGAATGTTTGTCAAGACTCAACACTTTCTATTCCAGTACATAGAAGATAACGCACTAGTTAATATTATTTCAAAGAAAAGAATGAACTCATTTAACTTAAATCTATTTGAGTTATTTGAATTTTTTCATTGAAATATTAACTTAAATCCATCCAATTATTCTCTGTTTATACATTTATATTGTCATTGTACAAGGAATAACCCAGCTACATGCTGCAGTTTTATCCAGTTGAACCTTATTGTATCTTTAAAGCTCATCCACAGACTAATTTGATATCATGGCATATATAAGACCAAAATATGGGCAAACAGGACATGAAGAGATTAAGCAAATTCAGGATTTGGGAGAGAAGGGTACAATCAATGGGGATTGGAATAGTTGAAAGTATTAGGTATTGTTAGAACCTGAAGTGAACTGCATGCAGGTTTAATTCATGTTAATTGACAGCTGGAAAGCTACTCTTTCTTTTTGGTCATTTATTTTTTACAATAAGGCACAACACTGCAACAAAGTGCATTTTTTCTCCTAGATAGGGGCAAGGTTTGTAGGCTTTTCATGTCAAAATAGTGTTTCTTAATTTGATGTATCTTAACAATATCTTTGCCCTATGCAATCATACAGCATGTGATTTAATTTTTGGAACTGTATCCTATGGGGACTTTTATAACTTATCTGATATTTGTTTTGGCAGGCTTTCTAAAGTTACCAGGGAAGGAAAATATCTGCATTCTGATGTCCCTAGGCAACTTGTTTATGGAACCATGGTTTTTGTGCGACAGACAATTGTCTCAGATGCTTCTAATTACCTCTCACGGGCTGTTTGCATCGCCATGAGATACAGTGCAGTCAGACGACAATTTGGTTCTCAGGATGGTAGTCCTGAAATTCAGGTATCAGTTGATCTATAGCTACAATTATTCTTTTTGTCACAGATTTGGTATGAGGGCTATTTGCTTGTTTAATCTTTGAGGAATACCAAATGGGTCTCTTATTGTCATAAGGTGTGCTGATGTAAATTGTAGTTTGTACAGTCTTTATTAAGTTTGACACATTTTAGTCAGATTTTAAATTTGTCAGGATCTCTAATGTAATGAATTTTTTTTCAAGCCTAGGTGACTGCTGTCTTAATATTCTCACGCTAAATAACTCAAACAGAATTTATTTAACAACAGAAAATTAAATTTCAGAACATTGCATCAATCACACAAATAGCTGAAAAAATGAACAACGGAAGAAATAAAACACATACACAAGGATTTCTCCTTCAAATAAGCTTTTCATTCCTTCGATCAAAGCTTACAAGGTGAGCCCTGTGGCCTGCTTTGAACCAGCGACTGTACGGTCAATAAAATCACCTCAAACAGCAGTGTATGACCTGTGAAAAGAGTGTACAGCTACAACAGTACATCCTGCTCTATTTCTGCCGTTCTTGGACAGCAAATCTCTCTTTCTCCCTCCCAATCACTAAATCACAGCCCCAACAATACACTGTATGGCCAGAGCTGAAGGTGAATGGCCAGATCTTAAGATGTATGGCTTGTGCATGAAGAAAAGACAGCTATAGTGGTGGTCCAACATGCATGGCCTGCTGTACTTGTTAGTCTCTTTAGCAGATCTGCTCTTCTTCTGTTTCGGATGCACTCTCCCTTCCTGTATCTCTCTTTCTCTCTTCTCATGTGCGTGAGATCTCTCCTATATTTTTGCTTTGAGATAGGATAACTAATCTACTCAATCTTAGCTGCTACCTATCTCAATCATGAGATGTACGACCAGGACTAAATCCCGATTTAAGTCACTAATGTTCTAGAACTTCTAGAACATTTCATTTAGATTCCTAAGACTAGTTGACTTCAAAACAGAATTTCACTTTTATTTTTTATTTTTCAAGTGAAATTACAAGATAGAATTAGTGATCACCTTTCCAAGGTGGTTACCAAAGAAATCTCTCGAACCACTTCCTGCACGTTCACATTGAACCTATGCAAGAAGTTCCTGCTTGAGCTACATTTCTCAACACTCCCTCTTAGTGAGGAAGGAATTTTACACCAATCCAAGTCTATCTTTGAATGTTTCAAACTTCCCTTTTGCTAAGGGCTTGGTCAGAATATCAACTACCTATTGATATGTGGTAATATACTGGAGCTTCATTGCTTTCTTCTGAATCTTATTTCGTATGAAGTGATATTTGATCTCTATGTGCTTGTACATGTCATGAAACATTAGATTCTTTGAGAGTTTGATACAACTTTGATTATCATAGCAAATGACTATGGGGTCCTGTTATCGCACGGTTTGTAGGAAGGGTTTAGGCAGCTTGAGTCAAGGCTTAAAACCGGCGTAACAGGAGCTTCCCCACCCACTGTCACCTCGATGGGGGGCTCTTTCTATCTAGGAGGGCTAGTCCAAGGGAGACGTCCCTATGTAATCTGGTTTTCTAAAGGGGGAAAGGTATAATGGATCAAAATGATAGGTTCCCTTTACAGATTACTGCCCAAGATGAGATAGTCAAGAGAAAAGTCTTCCACTGAATGACACCTGTTTGCGAGACAAGACAAATAACTAGAATATATGCTGCAGTGGTTAGTACTTCAAGATATTAATGACTATCTTTATTATATATATGAGCAAATGATTAAGCGCTATTATTGACGAAGTCAATGATGGCTAAACAAAGGCAAAGAGTTGTGTCACTTCTTCAATAAATGCATAAGAGATGATGAGCATTCAATGTGCACAATTAAGACCTTGTATTAATTCACGATGCAATAAATATCTCAAATTAGCTCATATATATAATGTTGCTGCATCACCTATATTTTGTTGCTGCAATGTAGATGACGTCAGCGCTATCAATAAATTATTTTGAAAGGGAGAGAGCACAACGTTTTACCAAACAAGCTTATAGATATAATCAATGGCTCACAATCAATCAAGATAGATGACAAATGTCACAACGTTGCATGCCAAACAAGAGATCTAGAAAGTGTGACATCACCTATATAAATTCTGTTGCAGTTTAGGGTTAGCTAGCCAAGAAGTGGACGTTTTGACAAATCAACCAATGAAAACTTGTAAAACCTCTATGGCTATGATGGGATGACTAAGCCGCACCTTTCTATCCAAACACAAGTTTA
>ML780593.1:587438-603977 GCA_009831015.1 Picea engelmannii
AAAGAAATAACTTTGATATCATGCAAATTTTTTCGAGCCAAGGTAAATGTTGCCCTAATGTTCTCACGCTAAATAACTCAAACAAAATTTATTTAACAACAGAAGATTAAATTTCTAAAAATTGCATCTATCACACAAATAGCTAAAAAATGAACAACAAAAGAAATAAAACACATACACAAGGATTTCTCCATCAAATAAGATTTTCATTATTGTCATGGGCTAATGGAGTCATGAGGCGTTGGATAAATGAGAGGACTAGTGTGTCACAAAAAACTAATTTGAAGCTAGTCATATGTTAGAAGAAGCTTGTTTACCATCTTCCATCAAATAGTAGATGAAAAAGCTATTTGATACATTTATTTTTAAGGTGTGTACTTAATAAGGTAAAAAGGGCCTATTGTGATACATTTGAACCTTCAGTATTTGCTGGAAATGTGTTGTAGAAAACTAGTCTTGGAGGGCTAAGATTGCCACTCATCAATCAAACTACAAAGGTGTTGTTTTATGGCTGTAATTTGCTTCCAAATCTGCAACTTAGTTGATAGAAGAAAAGAGAACAAGTGCAGAAATATAACAACAAATAAAGCTAAAGGGAGAACCTCATCAAATTGCTTTATTCCTATCTAATGTCCCCACTTTGGGACATCATCACAGTGCAGTGGTTTATGATGACCAGAGTAGCCAGATGGATGTTATAGCGAGTACAGGGGTTATTGAGAACCATTGTGGGGTCCAGCTTGCATTGCTCATCATATTCCATCATTATGAGCCATTCCGCACAGGTTGGCTTTGGTTCTGTTGCATTATGACGATTTCCATGATTTTGACTATTTTGAGCTATAAGTTAATTGAATTCACTAAAGAGGTCATTTTGGGCACATTACTTGGAGGAACGTCTCAGTGTAATAGCTCATTGGAATCAGGAGAAGCAACACTATAGGATGGGATGGTGAGAAGTGACTTTCAGTGGCTAGGGAAGCCACAAGGAGAGGTAAGGAGCTTTTCAGAGGTAAAAAGGTTAATTAATTAATTAATTAAATATTAATAAAATGAAAGTCACTTTGGAGGGACAAGGTGAGCCAAAAAGTATAAAGGAAAGGCAAGGGCCTCTACTCAGGCATTCATGTATGATTATCTTTTGTTATTTGGCTTTTAGCTAGTGAGCCCAACATTGGGGGTTTTGAGGGTTTTGACTTAACAAACCCTAGAGGACGATTCGGTGGTGAAAGATTCCACCTAGCTTGTCCCAAGCTTGGTCTCGGAGACACAATACTCTCCCACGCCATTCTAGTTCCAGATCTACCCAGTTGCAGGAGGATTCTACATCAGTTGCAGGGGCAGAGAGAGAGAGGGCGCATTAGCTAGGGTTTCCAGCAAGAGGGGGGCACCATTCATTGAGGGAGGATTCGTCCTAGCTGAGGAGAGGTGATTTTGGGATTTCCAGGTATTGGGTATCCCTTGCAGGTGTTATAGTATTATTCTTGGTGGACTTCGGCGGTGTTTTGGTGGTGGATTCATCAGTATTGAGAGTGGGATGATTTCCCAAGAGGAGGGTGCACCACATCTTGGAGGATAGCTAGATCTAAGGATCTAGCAGGTATTTGGCTTAGTTGAACACTTGGGTTTTCATTGCTGTGCCCCAATCTATCATTCTTGTGGATTGGTGGAGTTGTTGGACGTCTCTAGGAGAGAGGCTGTATTATTAGGGTTTTAGCCATCTAGGAGGGTGCACCATATATTGGAGGAGGTTCAGATCCATAGGGTTTGAGAGTGATCTTCGAGATTCGAGCACCTGGGTTGTTCTTGCCATCACCCGATCTACTGTTTGGTATCTTTCTTGGGGTGATTGGACACATCTGGCAGCAGGGGCCGAATTGTTGAGGAGCTTCAGCATTCCAGTAGGACGTGGCATCATCCAATTAGTGCTTCTGCACTTCATACGGCCAGATCTACCTTGGTATTGGTCTTCATCTCTTATCTAGCCTTTGGAGGCTCATTTTGTATTGTCGGGAGCTTTTTGTAGCAACTCATACTTCTAGCCATCTGTTGAGCATTCCAGATCGACATCTTCATTATAGCATGTTCTTCTATTTCTTGAATAAAATCATATTTGAGATGTTTGGCTTGTCTATCATACTGCATATGGTTGAGGTATGTTCCATGGTTATACCTTCTTGTTTATTGCTGCAACACACATGTATAACACATCAGTAAACCCTAAGGTCAAAATCAAGAGGCCATCCTACAAGTAAACACATCTAAACAAGTAATTCAGCAAAGTGTTTGACGAAATATCACATCCAAAAAAGTTTAAAAGACATCAAAACCGTGATGATCCTTGCATAATGGCTTAGGATCATTACAGTGGTATTGGAGCTTAGATTCCTGCCAACCAGTGGGAATTAGCACATGCATGCAGAGCATAGAGGGGTCTTCCATAAGGAGAAATGGACGAGATTCAATTTGATCTCATATGTTATGAGATACAGTATTACAACATTAGCAATGAGATTAAGGATCACATAACCTTACCACAATATGTAGCTCTCATAACTTCCAGATGGAGCGAAGATGAGATTCTACTTGGAATCATCAGATTAGGAGAGAAGAGAGCCAAAGAAACTAGATGGAAGGAAGCACAGAGAGACCCCACGCCTAGTAGGAGCACACAACTTTGCTACAGTTGCAAGGTGCCTTGGGAATCAGATCAAAGGTGTAGGGGTAAGGATTAGGAGCGCATTATTGTGGTACACCATGACAGTGATGATGAGGTGTGTGAGGATGGAGCGATAATTGTTGATTTGGAACAGTCTGATGATGATAGTGACTCTTGCACAGAGGCCTGTGATAGTGACGCTTGTACAGAGGATGATGTTACTAGCACGCTTGAGGAGGATGATGACCCTTGTATGAGGAGGATCGGAGGATAGTACCAGTACTTCAGCAAGCATATCACATGGTGTTGATGACCTTACACCCCAGCAGAGTGGTGATACTAGTGAGGACTCACACGTGTTAGCACCTACAGATGACCTGATGGAAGGTTATGCTCCAGGGGTGGTTTGTGGAACAAAAAAAGATGCGAACCTTCCGTTACCTGAATCTGTGGAGCCCCTCCCACTACACTGCCCCTCTGGGGTAGATGTCGTTGAACTTCTAAATTAAAGTTCCGCCTTCTTTGCGGCTGCTTCATCTTTCTTTTTATCCTTTGCTTCAAGTGAATCAAATGCAATTCTCATAATCTCCGAGTTAGTAATAGGACAAACATCAACATCATGCCCAGGGATTTTAGCTAAATGATATTTCAACCTGTAAATCCCTCCTGACGTTTTCTTCCCACATAATTTGCAATCCAATCGTTGCCGGTTTGTCCCATCTTCAGGGATCCCATACACCCAAAATGGATCCAAAGGCTTCGGCATATTTTTTGATGAAATTGACAGCGTCAAAATTCAACCCTAAGGCACAAGAAAACAAGAAAATGATATTATACCCCACTAGAAAAAAAAAAGAGCCCATTTGTAAAAAAAAATCAGACCTCTAGATTAGATTATTAGCAATGAAAAATGACAATAAGAGGGTGGAGAAAAAATTAACATCAAGGCTCAAACTTGCTGCCCCATAAAAGGAAACGTTACATTGTTTTATGGGCATGAAAATCATGGCAAAATGACCCAAAAAATAACCAAAACGTAGGCAAGCAAAGAGGCAAATAAACCTGCAAAAATCTATGGAAAAAAAACATTAACATGGAGGGATTTAGAATCTAGATACATACCTATCAATGGAAGATTCAACACCGTTTGGCAAATGAAATTGAACCCTTGCTCCACTTAAAAATCCTTGATGGTGATGAAAATGGTTGTTTAGTTGCCTCCACAATGATTGAGGAAGACCACAAACCCTTCTCCTTCCTTCTCCAACAGAAAACAAGTCAAATGAACTAAAGAAAAAACCAAATCGTCTTTATCCCCATGGGTTGGGCGTGTCCCACGACTTTTTGGGTCGGCAATTTTTTCGAAAAAATCGCTGACTTTTTCTTTAAGTCGCAATTTTTTCAAAGGAGAAAAAATCGCGATTTTTAAGGGCCGATTTTTCAGTCATCTGAAAAATTTGCGATTTTCGGTGACTTTTTCAACAGTGCTTTTATATAACATCCTTTAATAAGTTGTTACTTGGTCAGTTTTCTCGTAGTCATTATGTGGCATGTGCATATGCAACATTCCTCCTCTTGTTGATGGAGGATGTTGGTACAAATGACTGGTGTTATCTTGGGATCAGGGGTAATTGTGATTCATACTGATATAGGGAGTTGTGAAGTTTATTTTTAAAACTGAGGAAATCTTGGATAGTCTTTATTGACGTCTTGATATGTCAACTGCGGATACATAAATGCATTATGTCAAATTTTAGTAGGATCCTAATACTTTTTTGTGCATCCTTGAATATTTTTGCAAGAGCTGCCTACATTTCATGAAATCCATCTTGTGCCTAATTGTCTTTCATATCTTCTGTTTGCAGGTGATTGATTACAAGACTCAGCAAAACAGGCTCTTTCCCTTGCTGGCTACAGCTTATGCCTTCCGATTTGTAGGTGAATGGATGAAATGGCTATACTTGGATGTAACAAAATGTTTGGAAGCAAAGGATTTCTCAACGTTGGCTGAAGCACATGCATGCACTGCTGGGTTAAAGTCATTGACAACATCAGTGACTGCGGTGGGTATGGTTTATATTGTAGGCATCTGTTAAAGTTGATGCAATTCTTGAATAATCATAATCTGATTTGTTATCTCCCAATTCTCAGGACCAAGTAATATACTATTTTTTGTTTTCTAATTTGCAGTTTTGTAATTCCCAGGGCTCAGGTGTGGGTTCCTACACATTAGTGCATGGTTGTTTATAGAAAGGGCTTTTGTGGTGATACATAGATTCTTCTAACTGCTTACTGATTACATCCCTGTACTGATTGTTATATATGTTATGTAGATTTTTAACCATTCTGTAGTTATTGAAGGTATAGACTTCAGCATACTAGAATCTTCTACTTGCTATCTACACTACGATTACTAGTAAAACTAATCAGTGATTTATACAAAACATAGCTAGCAATTCCAGAAGAACCAGTTAGCTACTTGTCAATAGGGGGCCGTTAACTGTTTTATGGACTGCTGCATGGTCTAGAGCTTCTCCTTAGTGCGGCTTATTTATCCTTAACTTCTCCAGACCTTTCTTTGTAGTCACAATTATCATGATCACTTCTCTTCAGGACTTTGACAGTGGTGGGGGATAGCTTCTTCACCATCTCATACACACTTTCTATTTTCTACTATATTTGTTTTTTTTGTCTCCCTCAAGTTACTTGGGTTCCACACTACTCTCTACATGCACTAGATAATGTCCTATATAGCTGATTTGTCGCATTTTCCTCGTGTTGTCCAATCAACCAATCCATCATTGATTTTGTTGCCCAAATTTTATGCCAGTCCAGCAGAAAGACAAATTACAAGGAGATTCAGTGGGACAGATAAACATCATTGACCATTCATCAACGATTCTGTGACCTTAGGAAACTTCAATCAGCAAAATAAATGTGCACCGTAAATAAGCAATGGAATTTCAGATAGAATTCCCCCTCGCTTTGGATGGATGAGGGTGAAGGACTTGGAAACTCAGATGCGTCTCAGACAAGAAAAGAATCCACAATACATGCTCTGTGAGTCTCTCCAAGAAAAAATGGTATAAGCCATGTTGGGCAGGTTACAACTCTCCTATCTAATATCCTCATTAACAATTAAGTAGATCACATGAGTTGGTATATAAGGCTGGTAAGAGCTGGAGAAGAATCTTTGCAATGTAGGGAAACAGAGAAAGGCAAGTGAATCAGCAAACCAGCTTAGGAAATTTGAGGATCATAGAGCAAGAGGGGCTAAAATCAGGGGACTCATGCATTGCATTAAGCATGGCTATGCATACACACAATTACATTTTCAGTACTGAAAGAGAAAAGATAATTAGGGGAGGATTGTAACTCTTAGAGACCCACGAAGAACTTAAATAGAAGATGAGTAATGAATCCAACAAATCTTTCAAGACCCTTTTCAACAAACTTTCTCCATTGTGGGTATGGACTCATTATAGCCATTGCCAAGGACCTCATGGTCTAGATGGTTTTCTTGTTGAATTCTACAAAACAATGTGGAATGTGATTAGTCCATCTTACTTGAAAATGAGCGAAGAAACTATCAGAGAGGAAAGATGGGCAAGTCGTTCAACACATGCTTGATCATGCTCATCCGAAGAGCTCCAAAATGGAAATTGTTGGAGGCTGGAAACCTATTATCCTCCATAATGTCTCTTACAAATTCTTAGCGAATGCCTTGGCTAGAAGAATCAAATTGGTTGTTTCAATTGTAGTCAACTAGAGTAAACAAGGTCTATAAATGGATGATTTATTCTTGACAATCTCATCACGACTCGAGAGAATATTGATTGTGCTCGTGAATCTAGGAAAAAGCCCTTTTTTGATGATAGATATTGATAAGGTGCTCGATAACATTTAAAGGGATTTCATTCTAGATATGCTTGATTGGTTAGGCTATGTGTGTTTTGTTATTGGGGGCTCTGCCAACTCTTTCCTTGCAGGCTTCAACTAGAGGTTGTACGAATGGAATCCTCTCTAGGCAAAACCATCTCTAGAAATCTATCTGTTAGTGCTGCCCCTTTGCTCCCTACATGTACATGATTGTTGCGAATGCTCTTTGATATTTATTAGTAGTAGTTAGAATGCAAGGGAAAATTAGAGGATTTTCCTTGTTGTGAGGTATGGAATTATTTAACATGCATTTTGCAGATGATATAGTTTTGACCCCTAAACTTTCCCAACACTCTATTGAAGGCAATATGCCTTGGTTGGACATTTGCTGCAAAAGCCTCAGGGGCAATGATGAGTGAAGATAAGACAAAAATCTTTAAAATCTTTTCTTATTGGTTAGGATGAACTGCCTTGTTGGATGAAGAAATGGAGAATAGTAAGGCATAATCAACTTATCAACTATTTGGGTATTCATTTTGGCTTTTATGTTTTCCTAGCAAAGCAATGGAGATGGGTGATGATTATGTTTGAAAAGAAGATCCAAGCATGCAATAAATAGGATCTCCCTTTAATGATGAAGCTCACGATAGTTGAAAAGTTCTAGCAGCAAGACATAATTATTACTCGACTTGTCCTTTCTCTTCATAGGTAGGCCACAAGCAATTGGAATTGGTGTTGCAAATCTTTCTTTGGGGCAAGTGTTGGGGGCGGTAAAAGGGTTTCCCTTGGTTCCTTGGGATATTTTCCCTCTTTCAAAAGCAGAAGAGGGCTTAGGCATCATTGATGTTAGTGCTCAGGTCACAATCCTTGAAGGAAAATGGATGATGGAGACAATGGTTGGAGAAGCCCCATCACAATTTTTAGTTAGGGATTGTATGTTGTCATCCCAACATATTCAAGTTGTCTTTACTCTCTCTGACTTACTTGGAAATGTGAAGACCTTTAGGATTTCATGTTGGACAATTTTAAGAGAATTTGGGCTGCCTAATATTTGGTCACAAATTTCTTGAATTAAGTGTTTGGGGGCCCAAGTGAGGGTTTGGATTATGTGTCCAATTTTGAATCTAGGCTCGAAAAATTCATCGAAGTTTTTGATTGATTGGAACTTTAACTTCTTATATCGTGATTGGTTTGTGCTGAATTGGACATGGGTGCGTGTGCAACAAGTTCTCTCATTTTGCGAGAGCAACACAAGTATTTGGTGTGGATTGATCAAGATCTACATGAGAAGCAGTGGAAAACCCCCTTAGTCGGAATCACATGAAGCTTGTGTCAATGTGTTGATGTTTGAGGCAACATCATGAGACATTCTCCTCGAAGGGTCCTGTGTGGACTAGTAAGGGGCAATGTAGACTTCATCCTGACGTGCCTCAGATGGTCAGATGAAGGTACCAAGACATTGGTTTCACGAGGAAACCTTGATATGTCTTGTGAGACATTGGTTCCATGAGTGAACCTTGATATGTCCTAGTTTCACGAGGGAACCTCGATATGTAAAGTATGGTTCCTACTAGTAATGATATTTGGTTGATTGACAATGGTGCTTCCAGACATATGATTGGATATAGAGAGCACCTTATAGATCTAGTAGAGAAAGAATCTTGTTTGCATGTTGTACTTGGTGATGATGCAAGATATACTATGAAGGGAGTTGGATCCACTTCCTTACAATTGGATTCTGGCACCCCACTCCATTTGAGTGATGTATTATTTGTACCTGGGATGAGAAGGAACCTTGACTCTATTTTAGCCTTAGAGAACAAAGGCTACAAGGTTGCTTTCTCTGATGGAAAGGTTCTTGCATGGAACAAGAACTCTAGTATGGATTCTGGTCGGGTGATTGGTGCTCGAGAGGACAGATTGTACAGATTGACTGTCCGACCAGTTCAGGCCTTGATACATGATTCTATCAGTTTGAGCGAACTATGGCATAGGAGACTTGCTCATTTACATTATAGAGCTCTTTTTGCTCTAGGGAAGATGGTGACAGGCCTTCCAAAGATCCATGTTGAACATGTTGGCATTTGTAGAGGTTGTGATCTTGGCAAGAATGCCAAGGGGTCCTTTCCGAGCAGTGACAACAAATCTAGGGGGATCTTAGACTTGGTTCATACAGATTTATGTGGACCCATGACAATTGCTTCCTTGAGTGGATACCTATACTATGTGATCTTCATTGGTGGCCACTCTCGAAAGACTTGGATTTACTTCTTGAAGACTGAGGATGGAGTCCTTTCCAAGTTCCAGGAGTACAAAGAAGAGGTCAAAAAAAAACCTGACCGGAAAGAAGATCAAAGTTCTAAGATCAGATAATGGAGGAGAATACACCTCCCAGGGTTTCAGTGATTTTTGCATTGTGGCAGGGATCAAGAGGGAGTACACCGTTCCTTACAACCCTCACCAGAATGGGGTCGCAGAGAGGAAGAACATATCTATTGTTGAGGCAGTCAAGGCGATGATTCATGACCAACATTTACTTATGTTTCTATGGGCAAAGGCATCCATGACTGCAGTGTATGTTCAGAACAAAAGTCCTCATAAGGCTTCGAGGAACATGACAACCGAGGAGGCCTTCACCGGAGTGAAGCTTGAGGTTGGACACTTCAGGATAGTTGGGTGTCCAGTATACATTCATGTACCCAAGGAGAAAAGGACCAAGCTAGACCCTCAGGCATAAATGGTACATTTGTGGGGTACAATGAGTCTTCGAAGGCATACCTGATCTACATCCCTGGTCAGAGACAGATTGAGTGAGCAGAGATGTTACCTTTGAGGAGGAGATAGTCTTCAGGATATCTAGAGGATCTCACATGGAGATTGATAGTGAGAGACAGGAGAAGATGGTGCCTTCTCCCCCTCACCCTCCAACAGTTCAGAGGGAGACAATTGAGCCTATTGATCCAATTGATCCCGTTGATCCTGTAGCTCCAGTTGATGTTCCCGGAGATATTGCAGTAGGTCGGAAGAGACCTGCATGGGCTCGTCAGACTCTGTAGGAGGCAAAAGGACATGCAACTCCTCGTGGTACTGTTAACCCCCAGATTTTCACCCTTGAAAATCTTGAGAGTGAAGAACCAACATGCATTCCTTTGGATGACATTCTGAGATTCTTCCAGAGTTTAGCACTAATGTTGAGCAAGAGGTTGGTTCCCATTGGAGGTAGGTATATGATCGGTACATGGTTGTTTACTTCAGAGTTAGAGTTGACTTGGTTTCCAGGCATTTTTGAGAGAGATGTATACATATAATAGGTGTTGCTATTTTTTAGGAGACACGGTTTGATTGGGTCTCTTGACAATTTGGAGCAGTTATGAGCATATGGTATGAGTCCTTGCATGATTCTAGGCTCGATGACACTATTCCGGGCGATGTGGTAGATCTACACTGTACAGAGTGGTGTGGCATCCACTTAGGCAGGGGGCGCATATTTCCAAGACTTGAGCATAAATAAATAATTAATTGAGAAAAGGGAGTCGCATAATTGGGCCTAAATTTAGCCGTATATTCCTCCGTATAATCTTAGTCACCGGGTTCGGCAAATTTCAAGCATTAAGTTCGAAATTCGCCGAATTTTATCTGATTTCGAACATATTCGATTATGTTCGCCGAACTCCAAGCCGAATGCTAACTTGAATCCGAACATTAAAAAATTCTTTAAAAATCGCTTGAATTTGACCATGTTTGATTAGGTTGGGCCGACGTAGGGTTTAAATTTTAAAAAAGAAATACAAAGCGTGAATAAAACCTGCAGGGTTCTAATTCGTGCCACCAAGATTCTGTAGCTTTGTCGCGTGCATCCCGTGCCCACACTCCCGTGGCCCATGCTCGATTTGGAGTACTCGTACCATCGACAGTATACAACTGAGTGGAGTGAGTTCGGAGTACTCATACCCTCAACGGTTGACAAAATCCAACTCGCGGGCCTCTGCTAACCTACCCGATAGCCTACCCGACACGGCTAGGTAACTTATATATTATATATATTTTTATGAAAATATTAATATTTTTAATTTTTTAATTTTGTATTTTCATTATATATTAATTTTTGAATATTCAAATTCTAACTTTTATTATATATTAATTTTTCAATTTTCAAATTTTATACTTTTATTATATATATTTTCAAATTTGTAGTATGTCGAACTTAGCCTATCCGACATGGCCATAGGTAACTTATACTTTATTATATATATTTTTATGAACATATTAATTTTTTAATATTAATATTTTCAATTTTTCAATTTTATATTTTCATTATACATTAATTTTTTAATTTTCAAATTTTAACTTTTATTATATATTTTTCATATTTTTATTATATATATATATAAATTAAAAAAAATTAGTTTTATATTTTTATTATATATTAATTTTTCAATTTTCAAATTTTATACTTTTATTATATATATTTTTAAATTTTCAAATTTGTAGTGTGCCGAACTTAATGCCGAATTTTATTCCCAAAATTTTCATGGTCGAACTTTTGTCGAACTTGAAGGTCGCCGAATTCGAACACGAACACGAACCAGGTGACTAAGCGTATAATCACCCCTCCACTTGCCATGCATCAACTCCTTTAAATTCACCTCATGTTGAGTTTAAACCATATTTTTCTAAAAATTAGGAAATTCCCTAAAAAATAGGGCGAATTTCCTCTTAGACATAACTCACTGATGCTTTTGTCAAATTTAGCAAAAGGACATGCATTAGAAAGCTAAATTTAGCCTCCATGCGTTTTTTTCACTCCATAAAGCCAATTCACATTCATTATCATTCATTACTCCCTTTCTTCCTCAAGTGCGGCTTCCTAAGTTTAAGGGCACATTCTCTTCTCTTGTGCACATGTAACCTTCATGCAAACTCTCATATACACTCAATCATCTCACACTCTTCACATACCTCACTCTCTCATGCACTTAGACTCCAAAATTAACCACTTGTGCGTTTTCTCCTTCTCCCTTAGGATATGCGCCCTCCTTATGCTATTTATTAGATGCTTCACAGAGGTTCTTGGTCGGATCATGGCAGTAGCAACATAGTGTCTTTCATTCTCTAGTCTAGTCTAGTGTCTCCTCTTTGATCAAAGTAGTCATTGTACCTGTTGTAGGTTTGCCAAGTGTGGCGCAAACAATCCTCTTGTAAGCTTTATCAATAAAGAAGTGTGTGTTTGTCTTCAAACCTCTTTCTTGGTGGTATTATGGTAAATTTGTTATCTAATATGTCATTTTTTGAACTGTTCATTATGATTAATTTTGATTTTTTTGAATAGTTTTCTTCTTCTTTCCGGTCTATTATCATTGTGCTAACCCTGCAGGTTCCCTCCAAGCATAGAATATTACTTTTCCTCATCATTTTGGACTGCTTTTACACACTGTCCAAGATGAACAAATTGCTGTTTTGTAGGTTTTACACGCAAAAATCACACTTAAAGACAACAACAAGGTGCTTCATTGTGCCTAGGGACTTCCCCCCAAGGCTAGCAAGCACTAGCCCAAATGGAGAGGGGTTTGGTCAGTGACAATTTGGGGCATTCCACCTTGAATTAGCCAAGTATTTACCACTGTCATAATAGGTTTATCAACTGAGATTGGAGGGTAGAAATTTGTGCTAACATGTACCTTATGAGGGAGAGCAAGAAACCTCAGAGATATTCATGCTCTGTTGCAACTATGAGCCACATCATTGATTCTGAGCCTTCTTGTTATGAGCAGGCATCTAGTCAGCCAGTATGGAGAGATTCCATGATGGAGGAGTATCGGTCCATCATGAAGAATGATGTGTGGGATATTGTTCCGAGACCTGAGGGGAAGTCTATAATGACTTCCAAGTGGATCTATAAGATCAAACACATAGCCGACGGGAGCATCGAGAAGCACAAGCGAGATTTGTTGCTAGAGCATTCTCTTAGGTGGAGGGAATAGATTATGAGGAGACATTTGCTCCTGTTGCTTGATACACTTCTATCCGGACGATTATTGCCCTTGCAACATCCATGGGTTGGAGACTACATCAGATGGATGTGAAGACAACCTTTCTCAATGGAGAGATTGAGGAAGAAGTATACATCGAGCAACCAGATGGTTTCATAATACTTGAGAAAGAGTCTCATGTGTGCAAGTTGAAGAAGGCCCTGTATAGACTCAAGGAGGCACCTCGAGCTTGGTATGTGAGGATTGATGGACACCTGATGAGTTTGGGCTTAAACCAAAGTGTTGCTGATCTCAACCTGTACTACAAGATTGTTAATGGCGAGTCCCTGATTTTGGTCCTCTATGTTGACGATTTATTCCTCACTGGTACAGAGAGCCATATCGCTGAATGCAAGTATGCGTTGGATTTTGACTTTGAGATGAAGGACCCTGGTATGATGCACTACTTCTTGGGACTAGAGGTGTGGCAAAGAACTGATGAGATCTTCCTGAGTCAGGGGAAATACACAATTGAGATATTGAAGAAGTTTGGGATGCTGAACTATAAGCTCATGACTACACCAATGGTGAAGAATCTGAAGAAACTAAGTGTGTCTTCTTTCGATCCCGACGAGATTGATCCGACCCTGTATAGACAACTGATTGGACCATTGATGTATCTGGTTAACACCAGACCAAATATTTGCTATGCAATGAGTTTGTTAAGTTTTGAGCTATTATTAGGTTCTTTTCAATTTACTAGATAACCATAACATAGGTAGGATCACTTAGAGAAACACAATCACAAGATACACAACATTTATCCTGGGAAGCCCTCGTGGGGGAAAAAACCCAACAAAACTTCGTTAATATAGATATGCAATACAATGCCAAGACAATAAACCAAAACACTAGAGAATATCCAACACTGAGCAATGCGCCTCTATCTTCCTTCTTCTCCCAACTGCAACACTCCAAACTTCTTCTCATCTATTTGAGTTATCTTTATACATTGCAGCATTGATTTATCTTTAAAGCAATTGAATGATTGGCTAAGGCGTTGTTTCTAGTATTGATATTGTTACATTGATTGCCATTAACATTTATTGTGAAGTGACATATTATAATCATTGCCATTGTACATTGTTGACTCGCTTCATTAATATAGTTTATCAATTGTTTCATATCAGAAGTCCATGATTATATGAAGTACTAACCAAGCAAGTGATGTTGCATATGCATAGTTTCTTTGTTGCTTTGTCTCGGGCAGGTACACCTTTTGGTTATTACTCATCTTTATTGGCTGATTAGCGGGGACTTTCTGATCGGTGGTGACTTGTGAGGGGGACTATTATACTTATCCTTTCGAGCCTTTTCCTTCTCAAAACCCTAGGTCGTCGGGGATGTCTCCCCTGGGCCTTACCTCCCTAAATAGAAAGAGCTATCCCATTGAGGTGACAGTGGTGGGATAGTCTCAGTTACACCAGTTTGCCCTCCTTTCATCCGTCTTTGACCTTAATTACAAACTGTGCGATAACATTTTGGCGCCATTGCCGGGTAACATTGAGTCATTTCACCTCAAAACGACACTTTTCGGTAAGCCTTGCCTCAAGAGTCTTTATCTTACAATCTTACCTGGCAACTCCACTTAGGGTGTTTTCGCTTATGTTTTTTGATAATTTCAAGCAAATTATCTCGCGACTCCACAAATGACAACTCGTAGCGGGTGTCAGTACTTACTTCTCTCTAATGTGGTCTCGATTACCCCTACAAACCATGTTACTTATGTCAGTTCTCCTAGATGGTCTCCCCAAAAACTCTTTGGTTGTTTTAACCTAGCTAACATCCAAGGGGGATTGCATGACCTACCCAAAGGGGTCGACTCTTGGATACCAAGTTTTTCAGGAAAAGGAGTATCCTCCGGTAACTCACATTGGACCCAGTTTTGTGAAAGTTTTGAGTTTCATCAAGCTGTTCAAGAACACCTTGATGTCTTTATGAGGCTCTTTGAAAGCTCTCTCACTAGGGATGCCAAAACCTAGATCGAGTCTCGCCCGAAAGGAAGCATCAAAACTCCTAAAGAACTAGAAAAAGCCTTCAAAATAAGGTGGTGTAAACAAGAAAATTCACAATCCTTGTACCCTCAGTACATTGATATTTGCAAAGGGTCCAACGAAAGCATTAGGGACTTCAATGATAGATTTAATCTTCTCCTTAAGAAGCTCCGACCCAACCTAAACTCAGAGGAAGCCATCCTCCAGCTCTACTTGAACTCCTTGGAAGGAATCTTGCAGTTTACGCTCAAGGATCGGTCACCCTCAACCTAAGAAGAAGCACAAGATTTTGCTTACCAAATTGAGGAAAACCTTAAGTTCGAAGACTCCATCCATTAGATTAACCTTATGCACAATGGCAACCCCTGGGGATTTAGTGATGAAGGTATTACAAAAACTGAACTTAGCCCTCTAGAGATCGTTGAAGCGAAACCCCTGCTTCGCAAAAGGAAGTGGAGCACTTCTCCTATCAGCGTACAAGATGTTCCTTCTATTTCTCAGCAGAAAGAACTTCCCACAGAAGTAGAACCCTTTCAAGATATCTTTTCTCCACACAAGAATGAAGAGTTTGAAGCTTCCTTGCCACAAATTTATAAAGATGATCTTCTTGAAGAAGCTTCTCCTTTTGTCTACCAGGTAGAAAGCATTGGATCAAAGTATGGGGAGGTTACACCGTTTCATGTCACTCTCCGAGTCAATGACTTCCTCCTCCATAACTGTGTCTTTCATCCGAACGCTACAACCAACATCATGACTGAAGAGGTCATGCACCAGTTAGGACTGAGCCTTTCACAACCAAATACACAAGGAGATTTTGCAAAAAGGGATTATCAAGGATCTAGATGTTGCCTTCGATTCTTATCCCAACGCCCCTTTCACTATAGATGTAATGGTGGTAGATGCTTTGAGCAATTGGGGCATCATTTTCCACAAAGACATTATAGAACATCTAGATGGAAATTTCTAAGACCCAGAATCTAAAGCAGTCATTCCTCATCCTAAGGGAGGATTCTTTACCCTCCACAGAGAACCCCTCTTAGGATCCTTAATAGAAGCCCTCGATTGACCAAATGATCAGTTCCTGTGTATCAACGATGGCATTGATAACTGGTTCGTCCAAGGAGGAAGTTCTGAGGGTGATACTATTGAAGCACCTGAGGGAGTTTGGACTCTAGAATTTGATAGATCTCACTCAATTTCTGGATCAGGTGTTGGGATTGTCTTAACCGCCCCTTCCCATGAAAACTTCTACTACTCCTATAGGCTTGAGTATCACTGCACAAACAACGTTGCTGAATATGAAGCATTGATCCTCGGTCTCAATTTGGCAATTGACAAAGGTATCGAATACCTAAGGGTGAAAGGGGATTCAGACCTCATAGTATCACAAGTGTTGCAAAAATTTGCTACGAAAAATGAGAAGTTGAAGAGGTATCGTGACCTTGCATAATCCATTGCAGAATCCTTCAAGATAGTGTCAATCGAAGCTATTCCTCGAGAAGAAAACCATGTGGTCAATGCCTTGGCTGTTTCTGCCTCTACCTTGCAACCTTGTGATGGTCCGCTCCGAGACCTATGCAAAATGGAAGTCCTTTTTAGACCTGTGGCCGCCTTATACACACCTTTGGGAGACGTGGAAGAAATCTTCAATCCACTCGGTGTGTCCTTGGGGGGCAAGTGAGAGTTAAGGTGCTGTCACCTAATCCTCAACTCCTCCGTTTAGGCCAACTCCTAGCGAAGCCAAGGGGGGTAGTCCCTAACAAATATACTAAGGCTTTTAAGCTAAGTACAAGAAAATGAAATCTAGGAGTTTATTGCTTCTTCAAACCATTAAACATTTAACTGAAATAAACATGAACATGCATTCACCACGATATATATATAATCAAATTAACTTGCATCAAAAGGATACTAAGAAACAGTTGTCAGGTGCAAGTTATCATTTACATTAAACATATAACCAATTATGAAATGTGAA
>ML780593.1:733594-747616 GCA_009831015.1 Picea engelmannii
AATATTTGATACTTAATTTTTCTGAGTTTGAAATTTGTAAATTACAGCTGAGGATTGGCTGAAGCCTTCAGTTGTGTTGGAGGCATTTGAAGCGAGGTCAGCAAGGCTTGCTGCAAATTGTGCATTACAAGTCAGCCAAGCATCCAGTCCAGAAGCAGGTAATTCTAAGTTATTTAACCATAAGCATGGATGTCTGTAGTTGAATGGATCAGCTTGACGTTTGCTTATTTTCTTTTATGGCTGTAATTTTCTCTTCCACAGTTAGTGAATTATAACATTCATGACCTGGAATAAGATTATATTGTTTTATTTGTCTCCTAAAAAAATGTATTCATTTAGTAAATCATGTTGCATACATCATTTCAAAAACACAAGATGATTGGCATTGTACCTGTAGTGAACAGTGTAGGAAATCTGGATAGCCAATTCCCATGCACTGCCCCTATTGCCTTCCCCCACAACTATGAGCTCTAACTGCCAAGCCCTGGTCTATCCTTTGCGAACAAGAAACTTAAGAACATGCTGGCAAGTATATTTTAATTCGGAATGTTCTTCGTATGTCTCCTATGGTCAGGCCAAGGATGATGGGCTTCCATTGTTTGTAAATATTTAGCAAGTAAATGTTTAGAGAGGATATTATTAGAATACAAATGCATTGAGCATCCCCAAATGCACCTTGCTGATTGGTCTTCTTGCAGATCTAGGTGCAAGAGCTTCATTGATCAACAACGACAACCTTGAATGAAATTTAACATGCTTATAAAATAGAATGTTATAATTTGTATGATTCTGAAATCTAATGTTCAGGCAATGCCTCACATTTTTAACATTTGAAGTGAGCTACATGTGGTTGACCTTGTTGAATGCAATATTTGTCAAAACCAAGGAGTCATGGGTTGTAAGTTGTAACATGTGATTTCAAAGGCATGAGGTGAAATTTCAAAGGAGTTTTTTTCTTCTGCAAATTGAACTTGGAACTGAATATGTTGCATAGAAGTATCTTTGGATCAGACATATTTTTCTTCTGTTCTTATCTAGTTCATATTTTTCTACGTATGTTCATTGTTTTCACAATTCACTTATTTTACTGCACATGCAATAATTTTTTGGTCTGATTGTTTGCGTTGGGTCATCTGTTGTAAATTTGTTTCTTTCTCTGTACAATTTCTACAACATTTTCATATTTACCTATCTCCCATTATTTTCACGTGTGATTGTTCATCTGTCATAGCAGTGGTTGTCAGCATCTCTATTGCTACCAACCTTTGAGTATAAAAAAATGGCCGAGTCAACCACTATGTGATATAAGCTTAATACTTCATTCTTCAACATTGCCGACAACTCATGAAGCTTCACATGGAAGTGTCCTAAGATTGGTGTGTGTACATATATGCAACACCTGCCCAATGCTTAGGGGAGAAGTGGGCTTATGAAGCTTAGTGGAGTCCCTTTTTCAAATATAAACACACATAAAGTTATACTTCTAAGCATAGTAACAGGACTCAGCGAGTCAATCCAGGACTTGCTGAGTCTACCCAACCATCTGCTGAAATGGTTTGGTCCAACCTGCACCTGACGGGTCTGACTCGAGGTTTGGTTGACGGGTGCACTGCTTGTAATCATACTTTGGTTTATATTGCATGTGCTGGCAAGATATACTGGTAAATGACTGGCATTTTTGGCAGTTTTGATTCAAAGAAACATGTGAAGGCTAGAAAATTCATTTTTTTCTAATATGAATAGTTCTTTCAACTGTAGCACTGGACTTCTTACAGCAACAATAAAGTATCTTTCATGATATCTTTTACTCCTATAATGATATTCGGGGTGCTCAAGTTCAAGGATAGAATTAAATTTACTGCCTATGCACTGCGTGTTCTTGTCAACACTATAAAATGCTGCTACTTGTTAATCTGTTGAGCTGTATGATTATTCTGTCTGAGTCTAAGGGTCTAGTGAAATTTGTGTGCTTGCAGGTTTCAGTGAACTATCTAGTGAGCTGGTAGATGCAGCAAAAGCTCATTGCGAGTTGATAGTTGTTTCAAAGTGAGTCTCCCTTATTGCTTCATGATGAACATGCTTAACTTTATACTCTGTTATGGTTGAGCTTCTAGATATTGTTTTGACGTCCTTACTTTTTTTTTGTGGTTTTATTAGGTGGGGGGGTGCTTTAGTCACTCCTTCTAGTGCTATTATTGTTGCTTGTTCCTTTGAGTTCCATTGGCCCATTTCATTCATTTGTGGGCATAAATACATTTTTTTGTATCTTTCTTCAATTTGCATTGTGGATCTTCCCTATAATGGAAAACTTTGCTGCTTGCATGTCTCTGCAGGTTGTTAGCTCTAGATTATGTATTCACTCATGTCTAAATTTAATTGAGGCATTTTGACTCCCATAACTTCACTTTAAGTGGCAACACCCTAAAACACAAGTGAAACCATAGGGGCATTGTAGAAGGGCTACCCAATGTCATCATTGTAACTCTTTCAGTTTCATTAGGTTGGCTCTCCTCCAGCATAAGGGGGAATCCCTAGACAACTAAATCTGATTTATGATGTAAACTTAGGCTTTGTCTCAGATTTAGGAGACAGAAAAATAAAAAGGGTTTTTGTTTATATATTTTTTTGGGTGGTTGAGAGGAAGACTAGTGCCAAACATCAACTTAGGGTGAATGGAGTCAAACTGTATTTAGAGGTTTCAAATATATGTGGATGGGAATGATAGACAACACTGCTACAACATGCTAGGATCTATCTATGAATGCTATTTTAGATTTGTAGAAAATTAGCTAGGGAGGACCCTTCCAAAGGTGCTCCTACCTCTCAAATACACATGGAAAACAACGAAGGGGTGATCTTGCTAACTCCCAGAAAGATGCCCTACCATTCCACTGAAATGGCAGCAGCAAATTAACTAGTTTAATGACAAAAATCAGCAAGGGAAAGGCTATGAAGCACTTCAATCAATGCCCTTCTTTAGATGACAGATTTTTCTATTGAATCAAATTCCTTTGTAGCAGCAATTATTTGTAATTTCCAGCCAATAGAAACATTGATATGGATGCTAAATGAAGAACCTCACATGAAAAAATACCCTTATACATACATCACCTTCAAAAGATCTTTAATACTTAGCCAATCAGTTCCTTTTTGAATCCTTCAACAACCATTACAAGTGAAGGAGCTTCTCTTATATAGAGATTGAGCTCAAAACCCTTAACAATAAAATAATATTAAACAAAGTTTAGTTCCATGATCTCTCCTAGGGAAATATAAAATATAATTTCTCCTAACAACCTCCAGAGACAAGTCCATGATACATAATAAAATAAAGGGACAAATAAGTGGGGTTGCCACTTATTCTTTCCTTGTGCAAATCGCCCCTTAAAATTGAGCTTCGTTGACCATGTTGTTGATGTTTTTGTAGCATCGGGTATGTATTCTCACATTGGCCTTGGTGTCAGGCATGTGGGAATCTTTGTTGGCACTCACATTGCATTTTTATTTTGTGAAAACCCCTTTTATGTGGAGCTAGGGCTCGGAATTGTTATCGTTGGGGCTTGGCACCCACTTGGAGGAATAAACAATTCTAATTTAATGTTGAGTTTAGAAGGGGCTCCTAAACTCACTCTTGAGTCTTAGACTCCTATAAAAGGAGAGGAAATGTGAGGAGGTACCACGCATCTTATTTTGTCATCATGTCTTTGGCATGAGTGAGTGAACACTCTTGCCAAGAGGATTGAGGAGGCAAATTTCAGCAAGGAAATTCATCACTTGGACAAATCTGATCTAGGGTTTCTGGTATTTCTTTCCCGGTTTTCCAGCCAAGGAAGAGTAGCCGCATGTGTGAGTAGAGAGGAGGAAGAGGCTGCACATGTGAGATCTGTACGTCGCATTAATTGCAGGCCGTACCACACGTGTGGACCGTACAGTAGCCGTAGGTCCACGGTGGGATAGTCACACTTGTGGGCCATACAACCGCTGGTTGCACATGCGAACTGCAGGGCTGACTAAACTGTACGGTCGTGATGTCAATCAGGTACGACTATGCCATCAGTAGGGTACAACAGATTTGTACATTGGAAGTTTTCCAGAATTTTTGTTGAAGTTGTAACTTCTCTGAGAGGACTATTTTTTCTTTGGGATACTCAATTTGAAATTATTTTTGAGAAAATTTGTGTGTCTCATGTGCATGAATGATTTCTCTCTGATCTTTGTGCTTCCCCTATAATTTTCCGTCATAATTTTAGTGTAAAATTATTCAATGATAATAGCCTTAGTTTACTATTTGAGGTCACTTGGAAGTAATTTTCAGATCTGAAATTGAATGCATTGAATGCCTAAAATTTTACATGGTATCAGACCTTAGGCTCTAGAGAGAGAAGCATCTTCTTGAGACACAAATTGCTGCAGATTTGCTACTGCAGATTTGTGTTCTTGTTTGGACACAATGGTGGACACTCTTAGAGTTGAGGACAGGTTGGAGGGGGTCACAATGACATGATGTCATAGCTTAGGCTCTAGAGAGAGAAGCATCTTCTTGAGACACAAGTTGCTGTAGATTTGTGTTCGATATATCAGATTAAACTATCGCGCGATTTTTGATATATTGAATATGTCGTGACACATTCAATATATCACAACACTTTAGGAATATATCGCAAGTCGACATAAAATATTGGCCTGTTGCTTTAAATCACGAAAAAGTACACCGGAGTTGGGTTTTAAGGTTGCGGGTGGGGTTTCTTCTTTTCATTGTTTGATTGCAAGAGTGTGAGAGATCTAGAGAGGTGTGAGAGAACATTGTGCATATGTCCAAGAAGGAGAAAGTCAAGGATCTTGTTGCCATTAGTGGAGAGATCATGGAGTGGGGATTCAAACCATCAAGATTTCCAGGTATGTATAATGTTTTTCTTTCATTTGTTTGTTTTTCTAATCTTAGGATAGGGTTTGCAATGGGCCTCTTCTTTTTGTTTTTGAATGGAAGATTCAATCGTTTCACATTCATTTAGCTCTCATTATTTAAGATTTGCATTATCATGTGTTTATTTTGTTTTTTTTTGTGCCATAGGTTTAACATTTTTACCTAAACAAAATGTCGAAGCCATTGGATCCAATATGGGTGTATGGTGAACTAGTAGAACTTCCCAATAGACAAATATTGATATGCAATCTTTGCGACAAAAATATTTTTGGAGGAATTAGCCACTTGAAGTACCACCTTGCCCAAATTAGTGGGTTTTATGTGGGTCCTTGTGACAATACTAATCCAAAAATTATGCGTATTGCAAACCAAGCAATCATTGAGATGGCTAATAAGAGGGGTGCGAAGAAGGCTTGCAAAAATGAATTTGCAGGTAGAAACATTGGAACAAGTGCCTCCGGGGGGGACCACAATCGCACTCCTCAGCCACAGGGCCCTCAACTTCTGCAGTCCGCTCATCAACCTCACCTTTCTTTTTGCTGAGGTCAACACCTGTGGGGAAACCTTCTACTCGGTCAATGATTAAAAAGAAAGAGGAGGAGTAGGCTGATAAGCTTGTGGCCAAATGTTTTCTTTGGAGTGATATACCTTTTAACATTGCCAAGAACCCCTTCTACGATTCCATGTTTGAAGCTGTTGATATTGTTGGGCCAGGGTATAGGGGCCCTTCCTATCATGATTTGAGAGAGTGTCTCCTTCAAGGGGAAAGGCCAATTGCACACAAAGATTAGCTCAACTCAAGGAAACATGGAAGATGATCGGATTCACTGTGATGTCAAATGGGTGGATTGATGGGAATGGCAGGTCAATTCTAAACTTCTTGGTTAATTATCCCAAGGGGACAATGTTTGTCAAAAGTGTTGATGCAAGTTCATATACAAAAGATGCACAATTATTATGTGAGTTGTTGGATGGCTTTATCTGAGAGATAGGCCCGCAGTATGTTGTCCAAGTCATCACAGACGATGCTGCTAATTATGCTGATGTTGGGAGGATGCTTATGGAGAGGTATCCATCCTTGTACCAGAGTCCTTGTGCCATCCGTTGCATTGATTTGATGCTAGAGGACATGGGCAAACTTCTTTGGATCAAGAAAATCATTGATTGAACTTGGAGTGTGACAATATATATATATATATATATATATATATATATATATATATATATATATATATAATCACACATTTGTTCTTTCACTCATGAGATGGTTCACAGGGAACAGAGAGTTGGTGTGTCCCACGATCACATGTTTCATCACCAGCTTCATTTTTCTTCAATTGCTCCTCAAGAGTATGTTGGAGTTACAAAGAATGTTTCTTTCTGATGAGTGGGCTGCTTGTGTCTATAGCACCAAACAAGATGGGCAAGCCATACCCACTTGTGAGACGTGACCAAAGATTCTGGAGTGGAGTAGGTGAGGTATGTACCATTAGTGAACCTTTGGTAAAGGTTCTTCGATTGGTTGATGGTGAGAAGTCCGCAATGGGCTACTTGTATGAGGCCATGGATAGGGCCAAGGAAGCTATCTACTGGTACTATGAGGACAAGGGGGAGGAAGAACTCACCAAGAGAGCTCAGATATGGGGTGTGATTGATGAGCGATGGAATAAAACTCTCCATCATCCCATGCATGCAACATGGCTCTACCTCAATCCTGCATTCGCTTATGCTTGTGGATTGAATTTTGATGGTGAGGTCATTGATGGTTTTCTCCAGTGTGTTCAGAGGATGGTGTTGACTCCAACTGAACACTCATAGATTTCTAAACATAATGAGATATATAGGACGACATCCGAGATTTTGGGCAATGATATGAGTGTCCAAGATAGGACCACAAGGATACCAGTTAAGATTCAATTTCAAATTTTGTTTCTTCCTTTCTATATGTTATATTTGACATTTATTACTTGATCGTAATATAATTCATTGTCTTCCTTTCATTTTATTCATTGTAGATGTCTGGTGGAAACACTATGGTGGAAAGCTTCTAGAGCTACAGAAACTTGCCGTTTGGGTGCTTAGTCAAACTTGCAGTTCTTCAGGGTGTGAGTGCAATTGGAGTGTCTTTGAAAAGATACACTCTAAGAAGTGCAACAAGTTAGAAATGTGAAAAAATGCAACAATCAAAATTTAAATTGTTTATATATTTTTTAATTTTTAATTTTAATTTACTACAATTTACCATCACTAACTATGGCCCTCAATGTTCATATAGGTTAGGTATCCAACACCTTAATGAATTTGTATATGCCTACTACAATCTAAGTCTATGGGTGAAGCAACTTGACAAAGAACCTGACATAGAGGGCATCTCATTGGGATAACATTGACACCACTAGTTAGTGGGGGGTGGAGATTGAGGAGCCTGAGATGGAGGAGGCACTTGAGTGGTTGGAGGAGGAGGAGCATGTAGATGATTTGGGGGAGGAGGCAACAACGAAGGAGGAGGAGGAGGATGTTCCACTTCCAGTAGATACAAAGATTAAGGAGGAGATTGATCTTTCGATGCAGCCAATGCCGCCACCACCTCCATGGGGAGTCAGACCTGCAGTTGGACTTGGCTCCGTTGGGAACTCATCCCCATAACCTTCCACCTCAGGTGGAGTAGTTGGACCAACTGGAGCTTCCACTCCAAGCTCATCTTGAGTACCTCCACAACCGCCTACTGCTTCCCGAGGAAGAGTGGTGCCCTTTACTCGTAAAAGAGTTAGAGGGAATCAACGATGATTTGGATTCCTATGATCTATCATTTTCATTTTATTATGTATTATTTAGTATCTAGATGCCTCATGATGATTTATCTCATGAGATACATTTATTTTGATCATTTGATGTGATTTTGCATCATCCTATCAACAACATGTTTCATAATTTTCAGTTTAGTAACGATATGTGACCACTTGACATCTTATGCATCTTATTTATTAGTTGTATTTTCATATTTGTGTAGCAATGTGTCTATTTTATGTTGTTGTTGCTTTTAGATGTTTCAAAAATTGAAAAAATGAGTATTTTTGTATTTTTTTGAGGTCTTGTGACAATTTTTGAGATATTTCGATATTTTCCACCGATGTCTCTGAGAAATTACATTTCAAACCCTTGCCGATACTTTCCCCGAGACAATATTTACAACATTGGTTTGGACACAATGGTGGGCACTCTAAGAGTTAAGGACAGGTTGGAGGGGGCCACAAATTTCTGGGCCTGGAAGGCTAGGATTCTTTTGCTCTTGGAAGAGAATGATCTCAAAGATTACATCGAGATGGTGATTCCAGATCCTAACGATCCACAGGAATTGGCAACTCATAAGAAGGAAGTGAAGGCCAAGTGGGTGTTGTTGGATTTTGTGAAGGATCACTTGATTCCTCATATTTTCGAGAAGAAGACAATAAAAGATATCTATGATGCTTTGGTGGGCTTGTACCAAAGAGGGAACACAAAGTGGAAGTTGATTTTGAGGCATAAGCTCCGATCTGTTGAAATGTCCAAATTAGATACAATTGCTAGCTACTTCATGAGGATCACTCAGATTCGTGATCAACTTGTAGCCATTGGTGAGGCAATTGATGACACAGAATTGGTGAATGTGGTATTGAATGGTTTTCCCAGGTCTTGGGAACCATTTGTGCAGGGGATTTGTGCACGAAAGAAATTGCTACCATTTGACAGACTGTGGATCGATTGCATCTAGGAGGAGGCTCGAATAGAGTCCAGGAAGGGCAAGCAGAGAGGTAGTGATGATGAGAACCGAGCCCTAGGTGTTCATGCAAGAAAGGGAAAAGGAAAAGGTTCTTGGAATAAGAACATAGGGAGAGAGGCATCTGTAGAGCAAGGGAAGAAGAAGGACCTTAGTAAGGTCAATTACTTTGCTTGTCATAAGCAAAGCCACTATGCTTCACAGTGTCTTCAGCCGAAGAAAGGGAAAGCGAAGCAACAAACATCATTAACAAAGGTGAATGAGGTTGCAGACAGGTTTCAAAGGGAGTTCTTATTGGTCTCCGCCCTTTCTGGTATAGTTTCCTATAGTGAGACATGGTTGGTGGATAGCGGAGCTTCTTGTCATATGACAGGATCATGGGGGTCACTCACCAGTTTGTCAGAGGACGACTCGAGATTGCAGGTGAAGCTTGGTGATAATGCCAAGTATGCAGTCAAGGGAGTTGGGACAACTTCGTTTCAGCTAGAGGCTGGGAAGCCTCTTATGATGAGTGATGTGTTGTATGTGCTAGGATTGAAGAAGAACCTACTTTCTATCTCAACTATGGAGGAAAGAGGGTATGCAATAGCATTCTCAGGTGGACAGGTTCTTGCATGGCCGAGAGGATCGAGCATTGATTCAACAGGGATCATTGGTGTTCATGATGGTGGCCTTTACAAGTTGACAGGACAAGGAGCCCAGGCCTTGGTACATGACAATGATAGTATATGTGAGCTTTGGCACAGGAGGTTGGGACACTTGCATTTCAAGGCTTTTCCAATGTTGAGGAAGATGGTTACAGGTCTTCTAGAGTTTGGAGCAGAGCACTGGGTGTATGTAGGGGTTGTGCACTTGGCAATAATGCCAAGATTGCTTTTTCGAGCAGTGATAGTAGGTCCTAGGGGATCTTGGATCTAGTACATTTAGATATGTGTGGATTGATGTCATTTCCATCTTCAAGTGGTTACTTGTATTATGTGACCTTCATTGATGATTATTCTTAGAGGACATGCATCTTCTCCATGAAGACCAAGGATGAGGTCTTCAGTGGATCCAGGGAGTTCAGAGCTTTGGTGAAGAATAAGACAAGGAAGAAGATCACGGTCTTGAGGTCAGATAACGGGGGCGAGTACACCTCCAACGACTTTAGGGATTTCTGCAAGGAGACAGGGATCAATAGGGAGCTGACAGTGCCTTTCAACCCACAACATAATGGGGTTGCAAAGAGGAAGAATCAAACCATAGTTGAGGTTGCCAGGGTGATGTTGCATGACCAAGATCTACCTATGTTGCTTTGGGCAGAGGCGTGTAACACGACAATCTATGTTCTGAACAAGAGTCTTCATAGGATATTGGAGGACAAGACTCCTGAGGAAGCATTCCCAGGATGGAGACCAGATATAGGGCATTTGAGGATCTTTGGTTGTCTAGTTTACATCCATGTTCCTAAGGAAAAGAGGACAAAGTTAGAACCTTCTGGAAGGAAGGGAATGTTTGTGGGATACTTCAAAGGCCTACCGAATTTACATTCCATGAAAGCGACAGATTGAGGCTAGTAAAGATGTCAGATTTGAGGAAGAGTTGGCTTTCAGGAGGTCTCGAGAGACCATAGCAGAGGCAGATGGTGAAGAGTAGGAGGCTTCGAAGGTTGAGGAGACAACAGGTCCATCCAGTACAGGGGTCTTGCCTTTAGACCACGAGGAGGAGTCAGTGGATATAGTGGACCCACCTAGTGACGAGGACACGAGGCCTAGATGGCTTAAGGATACTTCGAGAGATGTAGAGAGGCATGTGGCACCCAGGGGCACTTTCAGGGAGAGCAGGCCTCTGCAGAGGTTTTTGAGCTATGTGGTGCTTATGAGTACCATCATTGATTCCGAACCTTCCAGTTTTGAGGAGGCAACAAGCCAACAGGTTTGGAAGCATGCCATGATGGAGGAGTATCAGTCCATCATGAAGAGTAATGTGTGGGGCATAGTTTCTAGACCAGAGGGGAAGTCTGTGCTGACTTCCAAGTGGATCTATAAGATCAAGCATGCTGTAGATGGTAGCATCGAGAAGTACACGGCGAGGTTCGTGGCGAGAGAGTTCTCCCAAAAAGAGGGAGTGGACTATCATGAGACTTTTGCTCCAGTTGCCAGGTATACTTCTATCAGGGTTGTTATTTCTCTTGCTTCATTTATGGGGTGGAGGTTACATCAGATGGATGTGAAGACTATTAGATTTTCATTAGTTTCGTTAACATTAGATTTACCATAACATTTTTATTTTCCTTTAACATTCAATAATTGTATACTGAAATATATAAGCAGTAGATAAACAAGCACAAGAAGACAAAAATATTTATCCTGGGAAAACCCCAAACTCGAGGAAAAACCCAACCAACTTTTCTTAGAGAGAATATTCCAATACAACCATGAACAAGCTCTAATCACAAGAGCGAACCAACAATGAAGAACCCTGATAACAAATACTTATCTCTTCTTCTTGTCAAACCCTAATGAGGGTAGACAATTGATCAACACCATAGAACTGGCACCAAGATAGCAAAGCACAGAGCTGGCACCAAGATAGGTGCATCACTAGAACTGGCACCACAGAGCTGACGCCTCTGGTAATTGGTAACTACAACTGCTACTGTAACTGTTACTGCTACTGCAACTGTTACTGCTACTGCAATTGATGTTTGGCACAAAGGAACTGAGCAACACCACACAACCTTAACGCAACTCCTCCATAGGTAGCGTACAAGAGAAATCACCAAGAGTCACCAAGAATATCCTTCCCCAAGTGGGGTACACTCTCCAAGAGAACCAGAGACCAGAAATATCGAAATTGCTGTAACTGCAGTTGTAGCTGCCTAGTGCGCACTCCAAAAGGAGAACTGGTTGACTATACAATTGAACTGACCCAGACTTGTATTTATACTAATCTCGACACTTGTTTGGGGCCTTATTCTGGGTCTTCAAATTTACTTTATTATTTATGTGGGCCGACTTCTCTCCCTGCAAATTATATTTCCACTTTATTATTATTTCCTGTGGGCCGACTTATCTTATGTGGTCTTCTATTTCACTTTATTCTTTTCTGGGGTGTTCTTCAACTGTTCAATGGTCTTCCTTTGATTTCTCAGAATCTTCTTCTTCTCTAAGAAAAGTTGTCTAGGAGGGAATACCTCCCACAACTACCAAAACATCAACAAATAGAACATTCCTCAATGGTGTGATGGATGAAGAGGTATACATAGAGCAACCTCAGGGTTTTGAGGTACATGGGAGGGAGTCCTGTGTTTGCAGGTTGAAGAAAGCTTTGTACGGACTCAAGCAAGCACCTAGGAAATGGTACTTGAGGATCAACGGGTATTTGTAGAGCATGGGCTTAACCAAGAGTGAAGTGGATCCCAACGTATATCTCATACAAGTTGGTGAGGATTCACTTATACTGGTGTTGTATGCTTAGTCACCTGGTTCATCGATTTTCAAGTTTCACATTTGAAAATCGACGAATTTTATCACATCCCGAATTTAATCGATTAAATTCACCCGCGAACTAAAACCCTCTCTGTGTCGCGACCCACCTTCACTTAAATTCTCTTTCTTGCGCCCGCGCCTTTGCCCTCGCCCTCGCCCTTGCCCTCACCCTCGAGTGTCCATTGTTGAGTCTGACTGGTCCATTGTCCAATGCTGAGCGGCCAGCATCTTTCTTTGAGAAATCGCATACCCCGATGGCTCATGGCAGTCCATCTCCAGCATCTTTCTCAGAGCAGTCGCCCGACGGTCCATCTCCCCAACATGTTTCTCGGAGCAATGGCATACCTCGATGCTCCATCTCTAGTGTACCCGCCGGGATTAATAAATGTACAGTGAAACTATGACGAAGATAAAACATAACGAGATGTATAAAGTTATTAATTTTTATTTATGTTCGATATTTTTATTAATAAAAAATATTAATAAAATTAATTATGATGTTAGTAAAATTAAGTATATACATTACTTTTATTCTAACTTAGTTTATATTTAACAATGTAATGCATAAGTTTATTAGATTTCATAACTTAATTAGTATTTGAAACCTCACGTCTTTTATAAATTACAATGATCATGACATACAAAACCATGTTGATTTTTGTGTTTTCATTTCTATTATAATCAAATATAAAAATAATATCATGAAATCAAAGCAATAAACTGTAAACCAACTAAATATGTGTAATTTTTAATATTTATATCTATAAATTTTTTATTTTTCAAATTTTGTAGTATGTTGAATTTAATGCTGAATTTTATTCCCAAAATTTTGATTGTCGAATTTTTGTTGAACTTCAAGCTCGTCGAATTTGAACACGAACACGAACTAGGTGACTAAGGTTGTATGTTGATGATTTGTTCCTCACGGTAGTAGAGAAGCTTGTTATCGCTCAGTTTGTAATTTAGGTTACAAGGCCAAAGGATAAGGGTCAAACTGGCGTAACAGGGACCTACCCCACCCAATGTCACCACAATGGGGAGGTCCTTTCTATTTAGGGTGGCTAAGCCCAAGGGAGACGTCCTTGGCAATCTGGGGTTTTGAAAGGAAAAGGCTCAAAGGCTTAAGGCTAGTTTCCCCTTCGCAGATTACCGCCAAGAAGATAGTCAAATGAAGAATAACCATAGAGAAAGCACCTGCTTGCGAGTCAAGACAATAATGAAACTAATACATGCAACATTGGTTAGTACTTCATGAATCAATGACTATCAAAGTTCAATGTATATGAGCATATATAGCAGTAAATATTGACGAAGTCAATGATTGCAATTATGACAATAGCTATATAATGTTACTTGTCAATAAACACTAGAATAATACATCTAATGAAAATGATCAATCCTTGAATTAACTCAATGCAATAAATATCATCAAATGCTCATATATATAACAGAGTGCTGCGTCAATATCCTAAGGGTGACATCAGCTTTTATTAGGGTTAGTATAATAGACAAAGAAATTCAACGTTTTGCAAATTACCCAATGAAATTTACCAATACATCAATGTCTATCACTGGATGACCAAGCCACAGTATTTTCTATCATCAATAGCTCAAATAAGGCATGATGTCATCGTTTAATGCTAGGTTAGAAGACGTTAGGGTTAGTTAGGGTTTCAGATTTGAGAGTTTTGAAAGATTGTTTTTTGCACAACAAGCTCAACGTTGGACAGAAAAACCAGTGCCTTAGGGTATTATGGAGTCAAAAGTAAGGGCAAGATCTCGGGAGGATCAAAATCTAAAGACTAGAGAGTTAGGTTCTATGGTGCTGCAATGGTAGGGCCCTAGAATCAAAACCCTAAGGGAAGGAGGCT
>ML780593.1:771405-782772 GCA_009831015.1 Picea engelmannii
TGCGGAAATTTCGATTACAAAAATTTGTGCTGGGGTATCAGATACCCAAGTAGAACCAAAACTGTCTTCATCAAATATGCATCTGGTGATGCATCTTCACGGCACGTGAGTTGACCACCGTTGCTAAATGGGCGGTCAACAGGGTGCATGGCCTACTGTCACATTCCTACAGAGAAATGGACTAAGTTAGATCCCATAGCCGAGAAGGGGATTTCTGTGGGATATAGTGAAATGCCCAAAGCTTACAGAATATACCTTCCATCCTTGAGGAAAATAGTAGAGCGTAGAGATGTAAATTTTGAAGAAGAAAGGACTTTTCAAAAATCCTATTAGAATGAGGAAGTACTGGAAACATAAGTACCACAAAAGGAAGATACACCTCTCCAACCTATAGATTACTCTAATGATGATCAGAGTGAAGAACAAGCAGAAAGTCAGGCAAAATCCATAAAAAGGAGAAAACCAAAATGGGCTAATTGATTACTAAAAGAAACCAATGAACATGTGAAAACTCCAAGAACTTCAGTAAGAACCATTGTACCTCCTCAAAGGTATTCAGGGTATGTTTCTCTCATGAGTAATATTATTGAGTCAGAACCTACTAGCTTTGAAGAAGTTGCCAAGGAACAAGTATGGAGAGAAGCCATGGTAGAAGAATATGCCTCAATAATGAAGAATGGAGTTTGGGAGATTGTGCCAAGGCCAAAGCAAAAATCTGTGGTTAACTCTAAATGGATCTTCAAGATCAAGCATACAGCAGATGGCAGCGTTGAAAAGTACAAAGAAAGATTTGTAGATTGAGGGTTCTCACAGCAGGAAGGAGTGGACTATGATGAAACCTTTTCCTTGGTAGCATGCTACACCTCCATCTGGGATGTGATGTTAGTTGCCACTCAAATGGGGTGGAGAATTCACGAGATGGATGTTAAGACAACATTCCGCAATGGGAAGATTGAAGAGAAAGTCTATCTAGAACAACCCTAGGGATTTGAGGTTCATAGTAGAGCAAGTCATGTTTGTCGACTAAGGAAGGCGCAAGTCATGTTTGTTGACTAAGGAAGGCTCTCAATGGACTGAAGTAGGCACCCAGAGTGTGGTATGCAAGAATTGACAGCTATCTCCAAAGCATTGGATTTATCAAAAGCAATGCAAATCCCAATCTGTACCTTCTCGAAAGGAGTGGTAATGTTCTTATCCTTGTCTTATATGTTGATGATTTATTTCTCACAGGCGCATACAATTTAATCATCAGTTGTAAACAAGACTTGACCAAAGAATTTGAAATGAAATATTTGGGTCTTATGCATTATTTTCTTGGCTTAGAAGTATGGCAACGATATGAGGGAATTTTTCTTGGTCAAAGGAAATATATAGTAGAAATTCTCAAAAGATTTGGGATGGAGGACTGTAAAATCATGACTACTCCCATGATTACAAATCTAAAGAAACTTAATACATCTGAGTCAGAAAAGGTGAATCCTACTATCTATAAACAATTGATTGGTTTCTTAATGTATTTGGTCAATGTTATCGCACAATTTGTACTTTGATAGAAGGGAAGAGGCAAATGAAGACAAATTGGCATAATGGGAGACTATCCTATCACTGTCACCTCTGATCTGCCTCTGCCCCCTGCTGAGGTCTCAACATCCATCTGGTGGGATTTTAGCCCCATGGAGGTCCGAATTGATCATCTCCCCATGTGTACTTGTCCATAAGCGTACCTGACCATCGGGCATGGTCCTGAAACATCAACAGATATGCCCTCCATGGGCTCATAAGTCACAGGGATCATAGCAATGTCAATCACATCTAGTCATCAATTTTATTAAACATGTGCATAAAACCTCCTTTACCTGGACAAGTGCTCAAAGACATTATACTAATCTACAAGCCAAGTTTGGAGGAAATGCTAGGACGTCCTATTGGGCTAATGCTCACTTGATGTGGGATGTTTCCGGGAGAAATCAAATCTAAGCCATGTGGGTGGATGAGGTGGTAAGGGATGTTTGGGCAAGGGGTGCAGTGATAGTAGGGAAATGTATGACTTACATGTGGGTGCCTCTGTAGAAGGTGAGTTGCACCTGTCATGGATGCAAATGTTTCCAAGCCCCTTTATGCCTTTTGTCTTTATTCTTATTGCTTTTTCTTTCAAGAATCTTGTTTAGGGGACATTGCCCTGGCGCGGTGACCAGTGGTGGCAATGTTACCCACAAGCATTTCACGGAAATGAGAAGGCTGGCTCGTGATGAGACCCCCTTTCTCTTGGCTATGCCACCAAGAGCCACTACCCTGGCGTGATGACCAACTGCTAGTAGTGTCATACCGCTACATGCCCATGGACCTAATAGGCTGGCTCGTGATGAGATCCCCTATCCTCTAACTAGGTCTTGTTTTATTATTTTGATGGGTTCCTCTGTTTCTTGCTGAGAAGCTTTTTGCTGCTTTCTTGGGGATCCCTAGGCGAAGCATCTCAAGGTTTCATTCTTTGACTTCTATCTTTTGCCAGCTACTTTTACCCTCTAGGCCTTTAGCCCCTTCTTCCCATAGGGTAAGGTACAACCCTTAAATATTTGGCCAACCCAATGCCCGGACCAGTGTAATGGGGTGGATGAGCAGGAGAAAGATGGAAAGTGGTAAGTATGGTGGGAGCAGACGATGGCTTCTCATGAATCCCCTAGTGGCAACTCAAAACCTATGGGTACCAGCTTACTAGGGCATCTTGTCTTTTCCCCCAGATATGGTCAAGTGGAGAGGTATAAGATCCAAGCATCTGTTAGAAGCAAAAAGAGTTGAATGCACATATTCAAAAGTTGAGGATCAGAGTGACACATACCTTGATACCCAGACTCATTACCTCATGGAGCAAGATCCATCTCTGCCACAGGACCAGGTCGAGGTGACGGATGCTGCTGCTGTTGACAAAGTGGAGGCATTGAAGAATGAAAATATGGGCCCTCCAGGGCCATGCTCAAGTCGATTTGACTCTTGGTACTCCATATCTAGGACCTATGGGCCTCGAGACATAATCTCCTTAGTTATCCCTAAACTGGGGGATAACAGTGAACACTAGACCTGATATTTGTTTTGCAGTAAATAATCTCAGCCAACATATGGTAGATCCTCGTAGAGTGCATTGGATTGTAGCCAAGCATATCCTTAGATACTTGAAAGGTACCATAGAGTATGGACTTCAGTATGTGAAGGGGGATCATATCAGTTTTGGTAGGATACTCTGATTCACACTGGGCAGGAAGTGTAGTTGATCGGAAGAGTACATCCTGTTGTTGTTTTGGTCTGGGGTCAGGCGTGATCTCTTGGTATAGTAGTAAACAAAATTATGTAGCTCTTAGTTCTGCAGAGGCCGAGTACATGGCAACAAGTCAAGCAAGCTGTGAAGCTCTTTGGCTTCGGAAGATGCTTGTTGACCTTTTTACTATAGAAGTAGATCCTACCATAATATAATGTGATAATCAGAGTTGTATCAAGCTCTCAGAAAACCTAGTTTTTCATGACAGATCAAAGCATATTGAGATCCGATATCACTTTATCTGAGACATGGTACAAAAGGGAGCAATAAAGCTCCAATACATCTCTACCAATGAGCATATTGCATATATATTTATCAAAAGTTAGTCAAAAGGGAAATTTGAGCACTTCAGAGAAAGGCTAGGAATGATTGAGAACCCTTTCCTCACTAAGAGGGAGTGTTAAATTTGCTTTAGTGAGGATAGGTTCTCTAAGTTGAGAAAAAGTAAAGTTATCTCAACTAAGAGGTTACATCCCAGTCATCAATCTAAGATGAGATCTAATGGCTAAGATTTATCTCCCTTCTCTCGCACGGATTCTCCCTAAAATATAAAAGCAACCCGACTCTAGATTTGAGATTATTCATTTTTCATAAGAGAATCGAGAGAGGGCAAGGAAGGTCAGAGCCATACCATCGTACGGTCTGGTATGGATGAAGAGGGAGTGAATCGACCAAGTTGTTGATGAATGCAGCTATGGGAGACATCCTCCAGCTTACAAACCTGTGAGATGTGGAACATAACAGCTATGTGAAGCCTTTCTCTCAACTTACAAACCTGAGAGAAAGCCCCTATGAAGGGTTCGTGGTTCCTGCCTAGGACAGAGTCAGGAACGTAGAGATGACCTCCTCCGTGACGTTTGTGAGAAGAACTCTAGATGATTATCCAGGTGAAAAGCGATCTGTTGAGTTAGGACATGCCTGTGGCTGAGCACAAGGTGAATGTGGGAAATCCCAAAAGTGTTGGGCACATCATCATGTGAATAGAAAATAAAGATGATGTGATGGCCTCCTCTGAGCAACAGAGTTGACTAGAAGACTCCAGATGATTCTCTTGTTGGTGGCAGTGGGAAAGCAGATCTCTAGAGTGGATGTGCCTGTGGACGAGCATAGGTGAACGTGTGAAGACCTGCTTCATTTGTGTAATGCAGTGAAACAGTTCCATGGCATCCCTATGGATGTGCCCCTAGTGGATGAGCACTAGTGGGTGTATCGGATCCTTTGCTATATATTGTTCAAGAGTCAAACCTACCTGTAACCCTAGTTATTGTGTAAAGGGTACAGGTCGGCCCTATGTTAATATGATTAACATAAATATAATAAGTATAATGATAAGTATATGATTAACATAAATATAATAAGTATATGATTAACATAATAATAATAAATATAATAATAAGTATATTTGACTTAGAGAGGTCGGCCCTGTTGTGCCAATAGAAGCCCTTGTTAATTAGTCAAAGTCTAATATAAGTAGGAGATGATTCTCCATTGTAGAATCATATCCTTCTCATATGTTTTAGAAATTTCAGCAAGTACTTCTCTTTGGCAAAGGTGCGCGCACCTCTCTTGGGCACTAGTGTTCTAGGGCTTAAGCACCCTCTTGTGTGCTAAGTCATTCTTGGTGGTGAAAGGTCTTTCTCTTGAAGAATATAGCAAAGGATTTGGCTGGGTTTTCTCCCTTGTTTGTGAAGGGTTTCCCAGGATATATCTTGTGTTCTTGTGCATGGTGTTTCTTCTTGTGATCTTGATTGCTGCAACATTCTTGTTTATGGTTAAGACATGATGAAATTAAATGAACTACAAGCTTAACCTAGCTTATGAAAAAATCAACACAAGTTAGCGTCACATTCACTCAGATTTGGGACGCATTACTCGACCGAGTTAGGGTCTTCTCCACAAGGAAGGTAGAACCCATTTCGACTTTCCGTCTATCGCTCAATATGAAAGCAACAAGACTGTACTGTACGGCTCGGGGCAGATTTGTACAGTTTTGGGTTGATAGGACAGAGTACGAATTTAGAGAGAAGAGATCTCTTGCATTTGTTGTATGTATTGTCCTGTAAAATTAATAAAAACAGAGTTGCAGTTTTTGTCTTATGTGGTTGCTCTTAGATGTAGGTTTCTGTTATAAATACGCATCTTCAGATTATTCTCGTTACAAGTTTACACAAATTTCTAAGTGTTGAGCAGACTTGACGAGAACTGTAAAAGAATCTGATCAACCTAATTTGATCTTTTGCGGAACACTGCACTTATCAGATTGACAAGATGAATTGTATTTATGAGATTGAATTGTACCGACATCAATATTCTTCGGACAATAGGACAATTGTGTTCATTCTGAGCAATGTTGATATTTTGACTAGTTAAAGTGTCTACTCTTGTGATTGGGATGTTGATAAGGTGTCTTGGTAGCATGGCTTTCCCTTATCGTACTTGTAGTGTTTTCTTGTTTTACTTTCAGAGTTTTATTTTTTGCATGCATTGATGTTGCTTTGTTAATTGATGAACTTCTATTAGTAAGTATACTGGGAGTTTCCATTGTTTGTACTCCAACATTCCTATATGTCTCTTCAACTCGGTTGGCATCTTCTTGAGTTGTGATGTGGATTGGATCTGTATTTGTTCCTTTTTCCACAACTTGGGTTTTTAAATATGAAGATCTCGATGCTTCCTTCTCGATAAGTTGTTGTAACTTATTTTCCAATGACTTCTTATCATTCTTATGTTTCTTGATTTGTGTGAGTAAGTTTTGATTATGATTCTTTAGACTTGAATTTTCTTCATTATCCGATTTGTCAATATTTTTAATGTTAGGGTTTCCAAGTTTCTTCTCTTTTAACTTTATGATTTGTTTTACTAACCCTTGATTAAGGTTCTTCAAACGAGAACTTTCATCATTTTTTTTGATAGTCTTTTCTCGAGATTGTCCTTTTCTTGTTCTAATTTTTGAACGCTCTGTTTTGTATCCTTTGACTTCTTGATCTGTGCAAGCAGTTTTTGACTGTGTTCTTTTAAGTGAGAAATTTCTTCGTTTTTATTTGTGATAGCTTGGTTGATTTCTTTTTGTACTTTTTGTTCTATTTTCTGATTAGCTTGAAGGATAATCTTTGAGATATCTTTAATATCTTCTGATATTACTGGATCTGAATCCAATTTAATGTCTTGTAACGCTATCTTCTTCTTCTTGTAGGAAAACATCAAAAACTTCTTCTTCGTGTTTAAGATGAAGGACCCTAGTGTTTCTATCCAGGGTGAACTAATGTTTTAAAAATTGGACTCGGCCTCAGAATTGGCTGAGGGTCAACTCTGACTCGGACTGATTTGATTCCATTGACTTGGTTTTACTAAAAAATTCAGAATTTTTTTAAATTTAATTAAAATAATTTATTTTAAAGATTCCAAACCATTAGACACCAAATATGCAAAGTCTACTCATGTACATTGTATATACCATGTATGATTTAATGTCCACATGATTGACTGTGCCGAATTAGCCATGTTGACTAGGTTTCAACTTTCCCTATCCATTTTTCACTGGGTTTATATCTTAGTTCTTCTTTTACATGTGGGCTTATAGCCTTCCATTCATTGCTGAATATACTGCTTAATAAAATGTTTTACTACTGTTGTTGAGTTTAAGTTTTAATATTGCCTTGATAGATCGTGGCTTCCTGAACCTGCTTGATTGGGGCGCCATCTCCTGCATGTATGTGGTAAATATAGAGAGTCGAGACAGATATGGAACTTATAAGAAAACATAATTGAATCGGCTTCAACCTCCGACAACACTGCTATTTCTGCAATTCTTCTAACAGCCTGCTGCCTGCTAGGTCTCTAAAACAACTACACAATCCTCTCGACAAGCATTTCTGACAGAACCTGAGACTACAGGTTTGTGATACCTGATGTGGTGAATCACCCAGTTCTTCAGATTCTTCAACACAATTTCATGCCGAATCTCACAGTTCTTCCAATAAGGCTTTTTGGCATGTCCTGTTCCTTCTGATAAGACTTAGAAGAATAAAGCCCCTGGATCTAATAGCATTTGAAAAGGTCTTGACTTGGATGAGTGAAGCTTTGACTTGATCGAGTTGACCGGTTTGGTGCTGAACCGGCTGAGTCATGCCTTGACTCGGCTGGTTCAGCACCAAACCGATCACTTGAGTCAACAGGAGGGCCGAGTCGGACTGGTTTGGGGTTAGCTCAGTCAACTCGGCCGGAAGACACATCTTTTCATTATAATGTCTCTTCATTAAGTAATTATTAATTATTAGTTATTAGTTATATAATTTTATATATATTTATGTTCATAACATGTAACATGTGCTTCTGTGCCTTGAGAGAGGATTCATGATGAATCAAAAGGCATCAAGAGAGGCAACAAATGGCCATCAAGCCAACATCCTCTGTAAGCAGCTTGCTTGGGCAGGGTATTCAATGTGGATTGAGGCCTCATACAACATGAGGAGTAATAATTGGCTCCATATGGGGACAAACACTCTCCTGAAGGGTGTTTGAGAACTCTAGAATCTGCGTACACTGCCAAAAACTTGCCAATAAAAGGTGAGAACATGTGGCGGGATAGGTCCACACTCTCATCTCGTAACCCCATACTTCAATCCAAGGTTCTCGTTCAAGCTACAAGATACTTCAAAATGGGTGTTACAAAGTAATCATAAGCGAAGATGTCAAAAGGAACATGGAAATTAAAATCTAATGCTCATGAATTGACCTTATTCTTCCTACCCCACTGTAACATAAGAGGATGCATATGCTAGGTAAAATCATATAGCCAATGCAACCATGCTAGCATCTTATCAATACCATGAGGTCTTCCCTTGTGTTTGAGAATGAACCAAAACAAAGATATGTCCAACACCTTGTAAACATGTGTTGGAATCTTCATCATAGTAAGGCTGAAAAATGAAGTGAGGTCATGCAAATGGTAGAAAACACAAAAATCATCACATGGTAAGTGTGTGCTGCCACATGCTTGTTCTATCCATTGGTGGATAGGATGATATAAAATATGTTAAATGAATATGTCATCCCATCATCATTCCATAAAATATCCTCATGGGCCATCATGTGCCTCTCAAAAGGCTGATCTACATGCTCCACCAATTGACCTCCTTCGCTGCCATGAAAAACATCCATCATGCCCTCAAGCATTAATGGTTTAGAAAGTGGGTCCAACCAAAATCTGCAATTACAGTGAAGCTCTTCTTTGTTGTCCTTTATCACACATGCACATGAAGTATGAGACAAAATTCAGATTTGAAAAAATACACCAGCTCATGATTTAGGGCTTGCTGCCATCTTTTGGGTGGCTGGAAATTTCTGCCATACATCAAGGATTGAACATGCCGCTGCCTAAAATAAATTACAGCTCCCAAAGCACACCATCCAGTGGGATTTTCATGCATAATTTGGATAAGAGCTGAAGATATTAATGGTTGAAAGATTTCTGCACTTTAATTTTTATGAAAATCCCCCATATGCTGAAAACAATCAGCCCCATTGATGAGAAAATATAGCTGCTCAGTTCATAAAATTTTCTTTACATACCTCAATCACATTTGGCTGTCCTCAAAGTTAGGGCTTGGAATGTCTTTTTGGTGCTTCATGAGATGGCCTTCAAGCTGATTTGAAGTGAAGTGTGCCAATTTAGATTCTTTCCCATCATGCTTTCACTATCCGCATCAAAGATGGGATCTCCATGAAGAAACCAGCAATCTACGTCCTATCTGTCTCCCAATGACAAGAAAAGTGTCCCCATCAAGATTCTCTTGGCTGCCATTCTATTCCTGACATGAGGGAATTAGCACATTTGAAAAATCTTCATCTTCAATGGGCCTTTTTACACAATCTGCCCTCTTCAGATCATAAAATATGCATCATTAAATTCAGGGATTTGAAATGGAATGTGGCTTACCAAATCTTTGTCTTCAAGAAAGTGTAGAAATTCTGAGGTTCTATGAGGCTGACATCTAAGGTCTGTCCTTGACCTTAGTATGCCTCTAAGTTTCAAATGTGTGGCTGTCTTTTCTTGCTGTTTTTAGGACAGCAAACAATCACCATACTTTCTCCTCAATATTTGACGGTTAAGTGCTCTTTTAAGGTGCCCTTGCAAGTGTTTTCTTTACTCAATGTTAGCACATGCAATATACATTAAAACACATTACACTACCTCTAGATCTTTAACTTTAAAATGCTGATCTACACTTCTAAGCATGCATAAATTTGACACATAGATTTTTGGTCAACATGACCTTGGAAAACCCCCCCCATGGGGAAAACCAGTTTGGAGCAGATATATATAGAAGGCCTCAAAGCAAAATGTACAACACAAGAAACATATACAAGTGAACCTGGTACAATAGAAACCACTCTCGGATGCATTGGAGTTCCTTGAAGACCTCCCCACAAGCCTTGTGAAGTAAGACACCCCTTGCCTTGGTGAGCCTTCTTCCTCTTGCTTACTTTGTCTTTATCCTGATCCTTTGCTTTGCCTTTGCTCTTGCTTGCCTTTGAACTTGCCTTGCTCTTGCCTTGCCTTTGTAGTAGACTCCTCCTCTCAAGAAAGCTTCCCACAAAGAGATGGTGCACCCTCTCCTCAAGTGCGCCCCCTCCTCATGCAAAAACCCAAATGAAGCGCCCTCCTTCCCATTTGCGCCCTCTACTCATAAGAATGTGCCTAAGTGGATAAATGAAGACCCTCCATAAGATAGAGCTCTCTCCATGGCTAGATGTGCCCTCCCAAAACTCTAGAGTGCGCCCTCCTCTAGCATGTGCACCCTTCCTCCATAGAATGCGCCCTCCTCCTAGATACGTGCGCCCTCACTCCCAATAGCTCCCTCTATAGCACAAGAGTAAGCCACCACCATGGGAGTGAGCCTCCAAGTAATGAATGAAGCCTCCTCTACAATGAGTGTGCCTCCATCCACAAGTTGCGCCCCTCCTCTAGTAAATGCGCCTCCATCCACAAGCATGCGCCCCTCCTCTAGTAAATGCGCCTCCATCCACAAGCATGCGCCCTCTACCTGGAAATGGGTAAGACTCCATGGATGAACTCTCCAAGCAAGCTCCTCAACTCAACAAAGGATTCCTCCTCAAACCCTCATGCAAGTGTGCCCTCCTCTCCTTGAGAAATGCACCCTAGCTCTCCTCCTCTTCTCCTCTTCTCACAAGTGAAGAATGAATCTCATAAATGCACTATACCCTCCTTTAGCCTCCTTTGGCCAAGCCCTAAAAGATCAATGGCCTAGATCCAATCTAGCCATGTCTAATCAATGGGTGAGATCTAATCCAAAAATCTCACTAAGGAAACTCACTTTCCTTAGTTGCTTTATGTCTATTAATTCACCCACTTTGTGAATTAATTGTCACTTTATGACTTAAGTCATAAGTGACATATTTCACTTTTGACTTAAATCTCCTAAGTCAAATTGAAATTAGAATCATAAAGTAAAGTACAAGGGTAATAGTCTCCCCCTTTGTGTTTAGAGACTCATAAACACACGGGGACTACTTTCCAAGGTACCCAAATCTCAACAGAAAGGATGAAATGGATGCTTGAGTGCCTCCATTTGACTTTTCATCATGCCTATCTTCTCCATGAGGAGTTGCAATAAGATCTTCAATAACCTTATCTTCTTTTGAATCTGAAATATCGTGAACAAGTGGCTCATGGGATGAAAGAGAAAGTTGTTCATCCTCATGAAATTCATTTTCAAGCTTTGCTAAGGTTGGAATACAATATTTTTCTTTGATATATTCACCCAAGGATGTCATTGCATCATATTTATCCTTCATTTTGAGCCAGGAGATCCCTTGAAGGTTTATTCTCACATGCAAGAATCAAATGATCAAGTTCCTCTCTCATTTTAGAATAAATCTTAACAAAAATATGTGCATCATGTACAACATTCCCTTCTTCATCATAACCATAAACCCAAAATTTCTAAAAGATTTGATAAAATATGGAAATGAAGATATCTCCTTTGGGCTCAAATCACAAAACCATTTCCATACATTTCACCCTTCCAAGGAAA
>ML780593.1:785753-840135 GCA_009831015.1 Picea engelmannii
TGCTATATTCTTCAAGAGAAAGACCTTCACCACCAAGAAATACCTAGCACACAAGAGGGTGCTCAAACCCTAGAAGACTAGCGCCCAAGAGAGGTGCGCACTTTTCCCAAGTAAATGTACTTGCTGAAATTTCCAAACTCACATGAAAGATATGATTCCATAATGGGGAATCTTCCTTTACTTATATTAGACTTGTCCTATCAATAGAAGTGTCTATTGGCTCAACAGGGCCGACCTCTCTAAGTCACATTATAATTATTATAATTATTATTATAATTAATATTAACCAGATTAATTATCTTTACATTTATTATTAATCACATTAAGGTGGGGCCGGCCTGTACCCTTTACATAACAATTAGGATTACAGGCAGGTCTGACTCTTGAACAATATATAGCAAAGGATCTGATACACCCACTAGTGCTCATCCACTAGGGGCACATCCATAGGGATGTCATATCTCTGGTTCATTGCATTACATAGAAGAACCAGATCTTCACACGTTCACCTATGCTTGTCCACATGCACGTCCACTCTACAGATCTTCTTTCCCACTGCCTCACACATGAGAATCACCTGGAGTCTTCTTGTCAACTTTGCTGCTTAGAGGAGGCTAATACATCATCTTCATTTCTGTTCACATGACGATGCACCCAACACTTTGGGATTTCACACGTTCACCTTGTGATCAACCACAGGCACATCTAACACAACAGATCTTCTTTCCCACTGGATAATCATTTGAAGTTCTTCTCAACTCTCTGAATGGAGGAGGTCATCTCTACGTTCCTAGCTCTGTCTCAGGCATGAACCACATACCCTTCTTAGGGGCTTTCTCTTAGGTTTGTAAGATGAGAGAAAGACTCACATAGCTGCAATGATCCACATCTCATAGGTTTGTAAGCTGGAGAATGTGTCACATAACTGCATTCATCAACACTCCCTCTCAGCTAGGGAGGCATTCTTCATCATGCCAAGTCTCACACGGATGTACTCTGAATTTTGTTTTGGCTGGAGTCATCAATACTCCCTCTCAACTAGGAAGAAATTTTTCACCAAGTTAGTCTAGTGAAGATGTCTGTAATCTGCTCATATGTAGGAAGGTACTGCATGTGTACGATTTTCCTCTGCATCATATCTCTAATATAAGGATATTTCATCTCATCGTGTTTTGATCCATCAGGAAACATTGGGTTCTCAAGGAGCTTTACACACGACTCTTGGTTATCATCATAGGATCCATCTCATGGGCAAGTAAATTTGTCAGAAGCTTGTGAAGCCACATTGCTTCGCACACTCACTGCTATATACTCTGCCTCTATGGTACTCAAGGCCACATAGTTTTGTTTCCTGCTGCATTAGGAAACCATGGCAAACTTTTTGGTAGAACATCAACCAAATGTGCTCTTCCGGTCCATTGTACTTTCTGCTCAATCTGAATTGGCATATCCTCAAACTCAAGTTCACACTGGAGGCATATCTCAGGCCATATCCAATTGTGCCTCATATATATCTCAATACATGTTTTGCTGTTGTCTAGTGAGTCTGTCTCGGTTGACTCATGAAATGACTAAACACATTCATTGCATGGGATGAATCAAATCTAGTGTTAACCAGATACATCAATGATCCAATCAGCTGTGGATTAGTCTCGTCTGAATCATCATCAATCTTTTTCTTTAAATCCATCATGGTGGATTTTGCATTCTGTCATATTGAACTTCTTTAATATTCCCACTGTATATTTTCCTTGACTCAGGAAAAATCTCATCGGTCCTCTGTTATACTTCTTGTCCAAGAAGTAGTGCATCATACTCATATCCTTCACTTCGAAAGCAGAAGTCAAAGCTAGCTTGTATCCAACAAGGCTTCTGAATAAGTCATCAAAATTAGGTTCTCGTTACCAATATTGTAATAATATAGGTTTGAGTTAGCAATACTCTTGCCGACACCCAAACTCATCAAGAATCCCTCCATCTGATATAGTTTCCAACTCATGGATGGTAGTATGGATGGAAGTGTATTAGGTTTATTGGATCAAGTGTCTCATCATAGACAACTGCCTCTATTTGTGAGAAACCTCTGGCTATAGATCTCGTTTTGTATTTCTTGACACTTCCATCAGCTGCTTGCTTGATCTTATAGATCCACTTGGAAGTTACTATAGACTTCCCTTCTGGTCCTTGAATAATATCTGATACATCATTCTTTAAGATATACTGGTATTCTTCTGTTATGGCATCTTGCCATACCTGTTCTCCTGTTGCTTCTCTAAGGAGGCTCAAGATCAATGAAGTGGCTCATGATTGAAGGATAGCTCGAAAATCTCTTTTGCTTTCTCGGGATGTGCCTTGAGAGGCTTGTATGTTTCTCTGCCTCTTGCAGAGTGAGTCTAGGTAGGCCTTTTATGCCCTACTGCAATATCTCTGAACATATCAACTGGAGCAACTGTATCAACTGAAATAATGTCTGTCTCCCTCTGAACTGTTGAAGGGGGAGAAAGTATTGTCTTACTGTCAATCTTTATCTGAGATTCTTTGGACCTTTGAAAGACTATCTCATCTTCAAGGACAACGTCTCTGCTTGTCTCAATCTGTCTTTGACCAGGGATGTCGATCTGGAATTTCTTTGAAGATTCACTGTATCCTTTCTTTCTAAAGGATCTAGCTTGGACTTCTTCTCTTTGGGTACATGAAAATACACTAGGCACCCAAATAATCTGAAGTGTTCAATGTCAGGCTTCATTCCGGTGAAAGACTTCTTTGGGAGTTATGTTTTTCAAAGTCTGGTGAAGACTCTTGTTCTAAACATATAATGTGTCATGCATGCTTCTGCCCATAGAATCCTAGAAAGATTCTGATCATGCATTATTGCATTGGTTGTCTCAATGATGGTTCTATTCTTCCTCTTTATCATATAGTTTTGACTCCCTCTGAAGGATAAGCATCTTCCTTTGTTCTTACCCTGTCTGGAACAAGAAAACAAGAGGAACCAAAACAAGAATATCTCTTAACGGAGAATAATGAGTAGATCTCTAGAATCAAAACAATTTAAGAATTGTTGTCACAACTACAACACCTACTTGTAATGTAGCAAGATTTAGAAATATAGATTATAGGAATGACAATTTCAACAATCAAACCTGGAGTCTTCACTTCCAGTGTGTTGTTCCTATGAATGCACTGAGATCCCTTTGGATCCATGGCTTCAACAAAGGTTCCTTCCTCCTACAATTTTTCTCATGATAATGATGCAAATAATACATATACAAATGCATACCTGAGGGTGCTGATATAATTTCTCCAATGGCACCTGATTGGAGAAGTTAGTCACAGTGTCACACTTTTGTATTACCCACAATAAGCCTTCCTCCGAAGTCTTGTCTTCCAGGAACTTGAAGTTGCTTGATCCATCAAGCTTATCTTCCATCATAGTTTTAGATTCTTCACCAACCCTTGTCAACTTGGCAAGTAAACCTAATGGCTAGGCTAGGCTAGGCTAGCACTTTTAGGTTTAGTTGGACTTATGATTGCCAACAATAAGCCTTTGAAAGATAGGAGAGCATTGGTGAGTTGAAGAGCTCCTTCAAGGAATTTCAAAAACCCTAATATTGAAGTTTTTGCAGAAATTAGTGAAACCCTAGAAACCCTAGGGCCAAAAAGTCAAAATGCTCGAAAATGCAATCTGAAACTTGCTGGAGGTGCGATGAAGGAGGTCGTACACTCCTATGCACTTTTTAACCCCAACGTCCAAGTGACAAGTGTTGAAACTCCTCAAAGAACTAGGTCGTACGAAATTTTTGGAAACCCTAGGAGGGTCGTACGGTTTTGCAGAAGAGAGAGAGGAGACTTGGTAGATGCTTGTGCAATGGGTTCTGTTGCCGTCCTTATACACACTTGCAAACGTGAGCTAAGTCCTGCTCACTTAGTGTGTCCTCGGAGGCACAATGCGTAGGTTCAAAGTCCACGCTGTCACTTTGACTTGAACCTCTTTCGTCTAGGCTAACTCCTAGGGAAGCCAAGGGGGGTAGACCCTAGTTACTAGATGAGATTTACGATTAAGTGTTCTAGGAGTTGATTTTAATTAGTTAAAGGTTAAGGGGAATCTAGCCTATGATGTCAATCAACAAATGCAAGATGAAACTATCTAAGTATGAGAGTCAGACCTTTTCCTAGGGCAACTAAGACTAGTGCCTAATATTGGGCAATGGGGTCAACTAAGTTAAGGGGGTGTTTGTTACAAGATAATTTACAAGTTACAAAGTATTACTAGATTACAACAAGATAGATACAATTAGGTACAAAAGAATATCTAAGAAATACAGATTAAGACTAGATACAAGATATACAATATACTAACAAGTTTACTCACATGTGCAAGAATTAAAGAATACTCGAGATAAAGCAATCATCAACACATGAAGCCAAGCATGCTCACAACAGATAGAGTTTCGTTGCACTGCTTTTCAATGGCCAAGAGACGCAAAGCACTCAAAACCCAATCAAGAGAATGCCTCCAGGTGGATGCACACTTCTTGAAGGATCACACCACAGATACATGAACAGAATAAAGATGAAAGCTTAGAAAGTAAAGTGCTCCAGATGAAGAGATATAACCACTTAAGCAATAATTCTACAACACATAAATGATAACTTGCGTATGAATGTAAATTGAAAGACAGTGAGATCAGTGAACTTGCAAGTGTGTCATTGTATTGCTTGGTGTTGTAGACTGAAAATTGAATGAAGTGGTTGAGTGTGGGATTAATTTTAGCCCTATCTAGGTGTCAACCCAAAACTCTCCTCCCCCTATTACCAAGTGGTTGCTGGATGCTCAAGAAGTGAGGCAACGAGGCCTACCATAGCTTCACAGGTCAACCCTAAGGCCGAGTACTCCGGAAAATTTCCGTGGCTTTCCTTGAAACCCCAGTTTTTAAGTGGTGAAGATGGTGAGTTAAGGTGTCCTATTAAGTCTAATTAACAAATTTTAGATCTATGAGCTAAATAGTGCGAAGTGTGATTGAGTGCTTGTAGCTTGCTCAACAAGAAACTGCCAAAATACCGAAAATTGAAAGATAAGAAGGCTGATGCCTTTAGACAATGGATTGCAAGTTAAATTTTAGTTTCCGGAAAAGGCCTTGGTGACCCAAACCAGAATTAACGAGAGCTCTTAGTTATTATATTGCAAATGTGAAGTGTGAGAACTAAAAGTAACTTGCGGAATTGTAAAAGGTTGATTAATTGAGCCTTTATGAAACCAGTGTTAGCATGTGCATGTGTAATATAAAGATTAGATAAACTGAACTTGCATGCAATGGAAAATAACGATCTAATCTAAGCCACCACTGGCTCTAAGCTTGCATGTGTTATGAGATCTACTCTAGATTATTTTAAGTTAAGCATGCATGTAGAAATCACGACTAATATAGCTAAGCTTGCAAAGTAAAAACTGAAAGGAAAGCAAGCTGCTTGGGTACAACTCCTTCGGGCTTGCGTTTACAGTATTTTAGAGTAGATCGGGAAGAAAATAACGTTACCTAGTGAGAGGAGTTGTTTGGAGGGTGTGTTGTGCATGTGATTTGGGCAGCATGCCCTCTTGTCCTGGTAAGTACCTGCAAAAATCAGCAAGCTATTGCTTGCTGATTTAAACTGCAACACACTCAGAATATGTTATGAAATCTTTGTTTTTAGGCAAAGATTTCGTGCATACGAGAACTTGAAAATTAAATGATTTTAGGTGACTTGTCTAAGCATGTTAGCTACCAAAATGAAGAATGAGAGAAGGTGAATGATATCAGAAATAATTTTGAGTGTAAGTGAGAAGTAAGGGTAAATCCGTGCTTGGACTTATCCCAATATCCTCTCCTTGAAGTGTCCTGCAAAGCTTAAACAGAATGTGAGACGAAGATAGATAATGATGGCATATATTAATAATCAAAACTACTTTCAGTCATTAGTAAATGCAGATCAAATAAGTTAGCAATTATACAATCACTAAACTTAGTTAAGTAAACTACTTTACCCAACAATCTACCTATAATCACACAAATATTTAAAACAAAACGATTTCACCTTATATGCATATAACGAGCCCAGACTACTCTTGAGATCCGTGTATCCTCCAAAGCATTTTCTTTATTATCCAAATGGAAGAAGTTGTAGCAACTAATTGCTACAAGTTCTTCAATAGCCACCCCAATGAAGAGAAGTGACAATAATGATGAGAGAGAAAGAGAATGAGATAGTGAGAAAATGGTAGCATAACAGTACAATAATGAAAGGTAAAGAATGAGGGAGTGAGAGGTCTTTTAAATAGCTTGAGAAGCTAAGGAGACCCCTCTTGGATCTTCAACACTTGTCAAAGATCCAAGGGACAAGACAACTCAAAGACCAAGACAAGCCAATGAGATGATAGGCTTTTAGGTTGAAGGAAAAGGAAAAAGATGAAGTGGATGGGTGAGAAAGAAAGGGAGGAGGGGCGAACTTGGCTCATGTACCAATTAAAGGAGAGTTGCATGCTTTGAAGAGAGATGTTTCCATCTCTGCATGAGCTTTCGCCACTTTTTAATAAAAGAAAGCGTGAATTAGGAAAGGAAGGGCGTGAATGAGGAAGGAATACGTGAACTTTCCAAAGGAGAAACGTGAGCTTGAGGGAGGAGTGTGGTTGGGTGTGGGTGGCACACTCCCAAAAGATACGTGAGAGGTGGAGAAAGGGAATACGTGGAGGAGAAGGGACCCACGACTCATTTTAAATGAGTTGGCAATTAAATACAATGAAGTGGGGGTGCATTTGCTAAGAGGGGCGTGAGTTTAAGGTGAAGGACGTGAGGTTTGAGAGAGCGTGGGGTTGGAGTGTGGAGTCCACATTCTAAGTGTGATGTGGAGGCTAGGAGGAAGGGCGTAGGAGTGGGAGAGGGGCCCATAACTCATTAATATGAGTTATTATATCAAACAAAGCATTATTACAAGCTCACGTGGGGAAAGGGACGTGAACTCAAAGTTGGAAATAAATTAAAGATTAAATAATAATTAAAGGTTGGTTTAAAAGGTGGGTAGGTTAGGTGGGGTCCCTCTTCAAATTATTGCCACTTACTTCACTTGATTTGGTCCATTATTACAAAAATTACACTCTCTCATGTTCTGGGTTTGGCAATTAAAACTGCCATTTTCCGAAAAACTCCTAAAGTGGACAAACAACCTAGCAAAACTTGTCCGACTGAGTTGAAACTTGGTCCACGGGTTCAGGGGGTCTCATTAGCTTTCTTTTGAGTACAAATACCTCTATCAAAAATCCCGGGACCTAAGTTTTACATTAATTACCCATAATTAATTAATTAATTAATTAATAAATTAATTCAGAACCTATAAAAAAACCTAGCTAGACTTGACGGAATTCCGCGAAATTTCGTGTGCTGTCTTACATGGTCATTTACAACATTCCTAAACACTAGCTACCTAGGAACAACTTCGTTAGAACGCCTTTCACCACTTTGGAGGATTTATTGGGTGGGAGTGAAAAACTCAAGGGAGATTAACCCGACTGGTTAGGCCACATTAACCTCCTGAGGATAAAAAACACTCAACGAAAGGAACTCTCCTAATGAAGAAACCCTAAGGCAACTGACCTAACATGATCCATGTAGACCTATTACATTATAAACCTGTGTAGGGGTGTGGTAATCCCACTTACAAAACTGTGTGCTGGAACAAAAAATGCCCTGTAGAACCAGTTAGTTTTCGACATATTTGCATATGCTGATGCATAACTTCATGGTACATGGAGTTGACCCCCTAGTTGAAGAGGCGGTCAACAGGTTCTTTCGAGACCTATGCTCTGATACCATGTTGATTTTTCAATAAGCTAGGTTAAGCATGAAGTTCATTCCATTTTAGCATTTAACTTAACCATAGACAATAATGTTGCAGCAACCAAGATCACAAGAGGAAACATCATGCACAAGAACACAAGAAGTATCCTAGGAAACCCTTCTCAACAAGGGAAGAAAACCCAACCAAATCCTTTGCTATATTCTTCAAGAGAAAGACCTTCACCACCAAGAAATACCTAGCACACAGGAGGGTGCTCCAACCCTAGAAGACTAGCACCCAAGAGAGGTGCGCACTTTTCCCAAGTAAATGTACTTGCTGAAATTTTCAAACTCACATGAAAGACATGATTCCACAATGGGGAATCTTCCTTTACTTATATTAGACTTGTCCTATCAATAGAAGTGTCTATTGGCTCAACAGGGCCGACCTCTCTAAGTCACGTTATAATTATTATTATTATAATTAATATTAACCAGATTAATTATCTTTTACATTTATTATTTTTCTAAATGAAAATATTAATCACATTAAGGTGGGGCCGACCTGTACCCTTTACATAACAATTAGGGTTACAGGCAGGTCTGACTCTTGAACAATATATAGCAAAGGATCTGATACACCCACTAGTGCTCATCCACTAGGGCACATCCATAGGGATGCCATATCTCTGGTTCATTGCATTACACAAAAGAACCAGCGCTTCACACGTTCACCTGTGCTCGTCCACAGGCACGTCCACTCTACAAATCTTCTTTCCCACTGCCTCACACAGGAGAATCATCTGGAGTCTTCTTGTCAACTTTGCTGCTCAGAGGAGGCTAATACATCATCTTCATTTCTATTCACATGACGATGCACCAAACACTTTGGGATTTCACACGTTCACCTTGTGATCAGCGATAGACACATCTAACTCAACATATCGCCTTTCCCACTGGATAATCATCTGGAGTTCTTCTCAACTCTCTGAATGGAGGAGGTCATCTCTACGTTCCTAGCTCTGTCTCAGGCAGGAACCACGTACCCTTCTTAGGGGCTTTCTCTCAGGTTTGTAAGCTGAGAGAAAGACACTGCAATGATCCACATCTCACAGGTTTGTACGCTGGAGAATGTCTCACATAGATGCACTATGCATGCAATGCGATGTTTGTTGGCATCATTGTGTTGCGAGCATGTATAGTAAATGAAAGTGAAGTGAAATTTTTATTAATGTCTAACATAACCAATATTGGTTAATGGCATTATAATGAAATACATATAATACTTCAAAGCATTTATTCAAATCATTTGAGCGGCTTTTTAATCAAAATTCATGCATCTTTCCTTCCCTTGGTCACACCTTGAATTTCTCCTTTTAATAGAGTTTAATCAATTTTAATGGTACATTTCCCAATTTGAAATTTTTTTCCTCAATTAATACATGCCTTCAGCTTATCTTAAATTTATTTTTGTCACTCTCAAAAGATTGTGCTTGTAATTGCTTTGGTCATGTCATTATTACTAGATAACAAGATTGTCAGAGATATTTAGTCAGATATACTATTGAGTTTCTCAATACACCTCATTTTGAATGGAAATTTGTGGGAAAATTCGATTCCTTCCTATCCATGTTGCTATTTTGGTCCAAACGAGTCTAAAAATCCTTTAATTTGGAGAAATTAATCATCCAAGATCTAATATTATCCAAGGGATATCTTTGTAAGACAAGGTATGGTAGGTGTACCCTGTTTATGATTGCAACGTGGCGTGACATTCTCCAGGATATGTTCTCCTCTGTGACTGAGTTGAGTCGACCTATGAGAGAGCCCAGTGTTGGGTGTGCCATGTGATGGGGTGTATCGTTCTCCTCTAGACTGAGTTGAGTCGTGACCCAGTGTTGGGTGTGCCCATGTGATGGGTGTATCGTTCTCTTTTGTGTGAGAGTTGAGTCGATGTGGTCTCTTGCCTTTGTACTCCCGTGGACTCAGTTGAGTCGGGATTGAGATGGTACTCCAGATGATTCTCCTGTGGACTCAGTTGAGATATAGATCTGTTGAGTGTGACGTCCCTGTGGCTGAGCACAGGTGGACGTGTCCTTAGTGGCTGAGCACTAGTGGACGTGTGGATCCCTTGCTATATTGTCTAAGTGTAAGATTTACTTGTAACCCTAATTATGATGTAAAGGGTACAAGTCGGCCCCACCATATGTGAAAGATAATTAATGTTTATTGTAATAAATAATTATATTTNTGAGTTATTGAGGTCGGCCCTGTTGTGCCAATAGACACACCTATTGCTGTGTTTGGTGTTGTATAAATAAAGGTGATTTCCCCATTGAGGAAACACACTCAAACTTGACATTTTGGAATTTCAGCAAGTGCATGTAAGGCTGAAGTGCACACCTCTCTTGGGCGCTAGTTTCAAGGTTGTAGAAGCACCCTCTTGTGTGCATTAGGGTTTATGGTTGGGGGATCTTCTCTTGAGAATATAGCAAAGGATTGCTGGTTTTTCTTCCCTTGAGTAGAAGGGTTTCCCATGATATTTCTTGTGTTCTTCTGCATGGTAATTCTTCTTGTGGTCTTGGTTATTGCAGCAGTTGTGTATGGTGTAGCTGCATTTGTTTATGGTTCAAGTACATGCAAAATTAAATAAACCTCATGATTGAGCCTAGCATAGTGAAAATTCAACATACCCTTCAACAAAAGATATTCTATTTAATTCTTTACCAGCTATCATGGTTAAAACATATTTGGAACTAGAACTTTTTATGCTTTCAATGATATACTTATAACTTTCGGAAACAAGACTATTGGAAAGAACAAAAGCATCTTGAGTTCTTGGGAAAGGAGAGTGGAAGAGGTATGAGTGTGGGAGGAAAGGATAGAGGAGGAAGGTACTGATGCAGGTGCAGGGCATAGAGGCAGTACGAATGCGTGGTCTGGTGAGGAGCTTGCTCATACGAACAAGAATGACAATAGAAAAGGAGGTTTCCGGGGTTGTGTGGCTATGTAGGAGGAGCAATTTGTTGAGGGTTCAATGCAAGGATAGGTACAATCACAGAGGTAGCTTTTGGCAAGGTGACATCTTTGTTAGGTGTTGTTATGATAGGCTTTGTTGGTTCATAGTGGGTTGATGATGCAAATGATGAGGATGGTTTGTCTACAAATGGTATGGTCTCTATTTCAAGTGACATGGGCCATATGATGGGGAAAGTGTTTAAGTTTTTCTGCAGGTTCTCATGGTGTTGGGGAGCAAGCTTCCTCTAAAAGCTGAGTTGTTCTTGGTTTTGAAGGATGGGATAATGTAAATCATAGAAGCCAATCTTGTGAGAGAACTCCTTCAGAATACATTGCCCTTAATTGTTTGGGAGTGATGGGTTTGTCAAAGCAGTGGTTCGGTCTTTGAATGTTGATCTTATGAGAGTTGGGGTTTCTAGTGTGAGAAAGAGTAGGTAGGAGCGGTCCCCTCTTCCTTCAAAGGGACCTACTACCACCATGGAAGAGGTTCTTGTGGTGGGTTTAAGTCTAGATAGAATGGAAATGGATGCTGAAGAGGAGGTGCTTGTCACTTTAGGTATTGAAGGTGTGGTTCCCCTGCGAATTTTGCATGTTGGAGAGTCCCCTCTAGAACTTGTGTCCTTGAAGGGATCCTTTTGAGGTTAGAGGAATGTTTAGTTCCTATTTTCATAATATTTTTTTTCCTTATGCTCTGATAGAGGGTGTGGTGGTTGCTAGAGATGCTTGTTGTAGGGTTGTTGCCTACAAAGCCGCCTCTGGTGATCATGATAGGTTGGATAGAGAGTTTTCGTGAGAGATGTATGTTGCTTTGACTTCCATGTAAATGGTATTCGCTAGGTATGGATGGCCTTCCTTGTGAGTTTTACAAGGTCATGTGGGATACTATTGGTGATATTTTTGTTTCTTGACATCCAATGTCTTTGCCTCAGGGAGACTCTTCGAGTTCCATAATTTGGGGTTGATCAAGCACATTTTGAAGAATGTCATGTGAGACTTTATTGGGGGATGACGACCTATTACTTTGCTCATAATTCCATATAAAATCATGCCTAAAGCATTGGATTTATAGATTAGGTCGGTTGTAAGGTATGTGGTGTGACATGAGCAAATTGGTTTTGTGCATGGGAGATTTATCTTTGAGATTGTGGTTTTAGCATGGAAAGCTATGGAGTGGGCCTAGGAGACTAGCCAACAATGCCTTGTTCTCAAAATTGACTTTGACAAGGCTTATGATCAGGTGGACTGGTCGTTCATTTTAGAGATGTTGACTTGTGTGGGTTTTCGCTCATGCTTTGTGGATATGGTGAATACTCTTTTAGCCATTGCTTTTACCTTTGTCTCTATCAATAATGCCTTGTCCCCTCAGATTCTGTTGCATTGATCCATTCGTCAAGGTTACTCCTTGGCTCCTTATCTGTATGTGCTGATGGCATGCTCTTGGCTATTTGTTGGAGTTTGCTTGTATTGCGAGGTAGATTCGAGGCATCCAACTTTTGGATTGTTTTTAGATGGTTAATAACTACTTTGTCGATGATTCTCTTTTCTCTGTGAGTGTCGAGCAGAGCCCGGTTGATGGAGCCCTTGCTTGCTTAGACACATTTCGTGCTACTTTTGGTTATGTGGTCAACAACCATAAGATTAATTATTGGTTGGTTGGGTTGGATGTGTCGTCACATTGGATTCCTTTTACTTGGACTCATATTTGGCCTGGTAATAATTATTGTGGGGTAATTAGGCATCCCCTTGGGGGTTGGTCTATTCCCTGTAGCCATGTTGGATTCGTTTCTTTAGAGGCTTAAGAGTTGTTACAAGAACTATGAACCCTAGATAGGGTTACATCATAGAGCACTTGAGAGAGATTATGGAATACCACTCATTGAAATACATAATAATGGGTGCATTTATTACAACGAGATTCACCTCTCTTATAAAGAGTTTGAGAAGTCATAATTGTCCAATACTCTGAAAGCTAATAACAATTGAAGCGCTAAATTTTATAGCCTAAGTCACTAAGGTGACTTTATTACACATGTAACCCTTATGTTGTAACAACCACTCTTAAGGATTACAATGCTGAAAACAAAATTTACTGAAATCAAATGCATATTGATTGAAAAACAAAATTTCAGAAGTAATCAAAACTAAACACTCTTTAGAAGCTTCTGTTTTGAAAAATAATTCTTGGACCAGGTGGAGCTCCACCAAGCTGCCTCATAATGCTTGTAGAGGTGTAGCTCCCGAGTTGAATTCTCGAGTTCCCATATACCACCTCCTCAAACTCCTGAATAACAAATCTCCTAAATTGTTGGACAACCATCCATGTTGAGCTACATCCACATTACTCCATCTGGCTATCTCATGATCCTTGTAAGGGTATAATTCCCAAGACCCGCAAATTCCTTGACTATCTGGGTAGCCATCCATACTGAGGTTTATCTACATTAGATACCTTTCTGTCTTCAAAGTGTGGGCTTTTTCAAATTCTTAAATCTAGTCTTCTTTAGTAAGATCATCATCATTGTCAGTATCCGGTGGATCTTCAACAATAGCTACAACTCCTTTGATAAATATAGGAGCACGAGTTGTGAAACCCATCATCATAGATCTTTGACTCTTTAGAATTAAAACATGCATTGGTACTTAATTGCATTATGAGAGTTCTTCCCTTTTCCATTATGAGAGTTCTTCCCTTTGCTGTTGTACCCCCAAAATCCAGCCCATAACCGATAGGCTCTTTCTTTGGCAGTATAAGGTTCACAAAATGCATATTTTCGTTCATGTTCAACTTAAAGCAGCTTAGACAAATGCTCTTTAGAATGTTATTACTACTGGAATGTGAGATGGATAGAAAATTGGAATTGGATGGCAAATATGTCCAAAATGTCCTTCACATTCATCAAGTTTAGTTATTCTACATGCTAAACATTTGTGTGATCGTAGAAAGTCCGAGCTATCTTTGGAAAGATGAATAGGCACAAAACAAACTTGAAATCTTTATTATTTTTTTAAACCTACCTTCTCTGAAACTGGAAATAGGATAACATTCTGTCAATATTGGGCCGATAAATACCTCTGTCAAACTTTGTTGATGGTGTCAGGTCGAAGCTCTCTACTGCTAAAAAAAATTGATTTGCAAAGTGCTAAGATTTCCTTTTCTGTGTGTGTTGTATGATAACTAGAGTTGAATGTATGATTTTTGTACGTTGGTGACTGTCTGGTAGTTGTACGACTGATTACATGCTACAAATTTTGTACGGTTGTGGCTGGTTTGATTTTGGCAGTTGACTAGAATTCATATGATGATTGTACAATTTAATTAAAACAATGGGCGATGGTTGTTTTGAAACAATGGCTCTAATTTATCACACTCTTTTCCTCTTTCACAGAGCAACTTAATGTCTAGCAGGCATCTTGATCCTTGATAAAAACAGTCGCTCTCTTCGATTCAATTCTCTTCTTTAGTGATAAAATGGTGGCTTCAATTCATGGCACTTAGGACGTTGTGCAATTGTTTTTTTTGTTTTTTCCACTGATTTGGCAACTCTAATCATGCCAGTTGCTTCTGTCTCACGATCTTCTCACTTGGTGGCTAGACGATACTCTTCACCTTTCAATCAATGAGGATCTCCCCTCTATGATACCATGTTACAAGAACTTGAAACTTTAGATAGGGTTACATCACATAGCACATGAAAGATATTATGGCAATAACACTCATTGATATTTTGAACAACCGATGCATTTACTACATTGAGGTTCACCTCTCTTAGAAAGAGCTTGAGAGGTCATAATTGTCCAAAAACCTAAAAGCTAATAATAACTAAAACCCTAATTTTTATAGCCCAAGTCACTAAGGTGACTTTATTACACATGTTAAGCCTTATATTCTAACAAGAGAAAGCTTCATGTCTAGCATCTTAAGGACCTTTGTTTGGCTGGGAGGCTCACTGTTGTTGGATGCATTCTTTAGGCTTCCCATTTCTATTATGCCCAAGTATGGTGGCTAGAGGGGTCTTCCATTATTGCCTTGAGATGTCTGCATTATGCCCAGGGATGATGGGGGTCTTGGTTTGATTGATGTCGCGACTCAAGGAAACATTATTGTGGCCAAGCGGGTGGTGCGATATTTTGAGGGTTTTGCTCTTTGTCAGATTCTTTTTCAGCACTAGGTGATGACAGCCCAACATTCTGGTGGGTCGAAGGAGCTTTTGGGTTATGTGATGTCATACCTACTCTCCATTTGTTTCAGGTTTTTGGGTCCCTCATTTTTTGGGGTATTTGGTTGACTTGGAGGGTTGTTGCAGGTTTGGTTCGTTGGCATTGGGAGGGTAGTGGAGCAAGGTGGGATCTAAGTCAACCCATCTAGAGGTGGCATGTTTAGTAGTCATGTGTTGCAAAGATGCTTCATTTTTTAAGCTCATAGATAGAGCAAGAAAGGCATTTTCTTTTGGAGAGATTTGTGGGATTCTTCCTCCAGTAGTTGGAAGGATTAGCATTGTTTTGCTCAGGATTATGGATTGATTTCCCTTGACTGTCTTTCTATTGTAGAGTCGAGGATCCCTATTCTGTAGTTTGAGTTGTTCAAAATGAGTATTGGGAGGCCAAGGCCTTTTTGGAGAGATTGGGGTTGGAGTTTTGGTTACCCGCTTTCCTAGTATGACTCTCGATGTTTGTATTTGGTGCCTACATTAGCAACATCTATTATCCGTGGTCCTCAATGCAAGATGGGTGTCTGCTGATGCGGAGAACACATGGATTCATCGAATTGACAGTGTGTGGTATGTTTGGCTTTTCTATAAGTTGAGGGTCTTTGCTTGGTTGGTGATTTATTAGGGGAGTCCCTCTAAAGTTCGGTTGGCCAAGAGTGGGCTTTCAGATGGACTGTGTTTGGTTCGTCATTGCTCGGAGATGGTGAAGCATATTTTCTCAGAGTGTTCGTTTGCCGAATAGTGTTGGAGATATGTTGAGGATCAATATTCAGCTTTTTTCAGGATAGGTTGCATTGACATGGTACCGCATTTGGTGATCTTTGTTTTCTTGTTCATTCTACTTTCTCCAGGATATGGTAGTGCTTGTGGATTTCAGCTTTATTTGTCCTTTGGAAAGCTAGAGGTAAGTTTGTCTTCAAGGGTGAGCCTAACTCATTGTCAGCTTTTTGCTCTTGGCTAAGGGTGCTCTGTTAATCAAGGATGTCAATCTCTTGATCCCACAACATATTCTGATTTTATTGCTACTTTAGTTGCTTTACAGAAGAGGTTATGATGTCCATTGTACATACCCATCCACTTTTTGCATTGCTGTTTGTAAATATTTTCTATAAATATAAGACATTAAAAAAAAGGACTATTGGTAATATCTATCCAACTGAATTAACTACAAACAAAACATGCATATCATAAAAAACTGAAGACTCTAAGAATGCTAGTATCAACCACAGGATGCACACTAAGGAGTTTGAAGATGATTTTGATAACATTGAAGTGCACTACTTGGATAATAACATCCAAGGTGATTTTTGATATGGAAGAAGACCCTTTTGTGATTCTTTGATGAAGTCACTTCTACTGCTTCTAGAGGTGATGTCGTCTCCTTGTCATCTCTGCAACACATCTCCTTGGCATCTTTGCAAGAATACTATAGTAACTTCTAAGACAGATATGTCGAGTGTACTACGTAGCATTACTCAAAATTTATTCACCGAATATGCATAAAGAACAATCTAAATTTTCTTTAAAAACGCTGCACAACAACAGTAAAAGTCCAAAGTGAGCATTTCTCTTATATGGGGCAGTTTGACTTGTTGCTATTTGACTGGGAGCATATGACATTCCCATAAAGGGATGGCAATTCCTAGTAGTTAAAACTTAAAAGCTGCAAGGCATTCTTCAAAGTATTCCTCTTAAATTTGGTGTGGTTCCATTCGGCTGAATCATTGAATTTTCATTCATGATCTTGTGATTATCCAGTTGCAGTGCGCCATCTTTTTAAATAATGATTGAGTACTTTTGGTTGGCATTTCCTTCGTTCTCAATGCGATTTACATTGGATTATTATAAATTAGAATGTATTACTGTTAAAACTATGGCTATGTAATGTTTTCATATACAAACCATCTTATACATGCAGAAGGTCAGGTAGTTTTTGAGAATTTGTAAGTAATGTTAATTCTTTGTCACCAGGTTTATAGAGAAAGTACAGCAAGACATTCCAGGAGAGGGAGTCAAACATCAGCTTGAGTTGTTATGCAGTGTATATGCACTGTCATTAGTGCACAGCCATCTTGGTGATTTCCTCTCAACTGGTTACCTTGATAGTGAACAATCAGCACTTGCGACTGATCAGCTACGTGCACTTTACTCACAGGTTTTTATACCAATTTCTTTTTAAATGACTGGTTAACATATTGATTACTTACTAATCTAGTCAAGTTCCCACTGTTTATACATGCTTTCTTGATTGTTCACTCTTAGCGTTTCTATAATGATTTTGAGAATGCCATCAAACATGTTATGCTTGGTTGCAGGTTCGTCCAAATGCTGTGGCTCTTGTAGATGCATTTAATTATACAGATCACTTTTTGGGATCTATACTTGGTCGATATGATGGAAATGTCTATCCACATCTCTATGAGGAAGCTTTCAAGGATCCTCTGAATGAGACAGTTGTACCCGAAGGTTATGAGGAACACATTCGCCCACTTCTCAAGCAGCAAGTTAGAATTTCAAGATTGTGAGTTAACATGTTTAAATTATGATTCCAGGATATATTTATGTACATATTTATATTTTCTAGCCTATTTACATCGAATAAATTGACGGCCATGCATGGTTTTGAAGTCACTGTTGTTTGATAACCATGCCATTGATATACTTGTCTACTTGAGTACATTTCTGTTGTAACTGCACTAAGCAGAGCCAAGTGATAAATAAACTGTAATTTCATGAAGACTTTTGGAGTCACTATTGTTTGATAAATTGATATATTTGTCTTAGTACAGTTCTGTTGTTACCGCAGCAAGCAGAGCCAAGTGATAAATAAACTGTAATTTCAAGAAGAAAAAGTGAGTGCGAAATGCGTACTCAATACTGGATTTGCAAAATATTATTGCTTTTTTGGACAATTTATTGATTCATTACTATTGGATATTTCGTAATGAAATTTCCTATGAATAATTTGAGGTGTTGTCCCTCTAGAAGCTAGTCATCTGCATCTTAACCGAGTCAAGTGATATTTTATTACCAGCATTTAAGTTGTATATACTCTTTTAGACATTCCTTATATATCAATTTTGCATTGTTCTAGAAAGACCAACTTTTGGTTGTTATGACTGATCTTACAAGCACTGAAATTTGGTAAATATGCAATTTGTAAGACAAGAAAACACTATCACACACTCGTGTAGATTGTAGTTAAGGTTAAAATTTCATTATACCACTGTCTGATTTCCTGCATTATTATCATCATTACATTTACCTGGGCAGGCTCAGTTGCTTAATCAAAGAAGGCTGGTGGCCTATGAAGGCCTCCTTCATTACTAGTCCCAAAGCATATCCCATGAGTGTGTTAGCCCTAGATACTCACTATAATTATACTGTTGTCTGATTTCCTGCATCATTATCATCATTACACTTACCTGGGTAGGTTCAGTTGCTTAATTGAAGAAGGCTGATGGCCTATGAAGGCCTCCTTCATTACATAGTCCCAAAGAATTTCCCATGTGTTGGTCCCATATACTCACTACTATGTATTTTGTCATAGTTTATTTTGTCTTTTAGTGATTTACACGCCGCTTAACTGGATGGAATTATCATTATATGATTACGACGCTACAAAGGAAGGCCTAATTAGTTATTTGAGAGCTTGTGTTCCCAATTGTCACATACATTGGGCCTTCGTGTACATAAAGAGAGTGCCCTGGTGGCTAGTTGAAAACTTGTCTTCCCAATTGTCATGTACATTGGGCTTTTGTGTATATAAAGAGAGTGCCTTGCTGTCTAGTTGAAAGCTTGTGTTTCCAATTGTCATGTATACTGGGCCTTTGTGTATATAAAGAGAGCCCTAGTGTGTGCACCATTATTGTATATTTTACATTATACCTTTATCTATGACTTCATATTTGTTAATCACATGCATCTATGTCTATGGAAGATTACGAGTTTCAGAGGTAATTGAAACATTTTTGAAATAATGTGACAATTTTTTCTTCATCTTATTTATTTGTAAGTCACTTGTATTTTCATTTCCAAACTTATAGCTTTAGACATGCAACTTTGTTAGTGGGGCCTTGCAATCACACGGTTGCCAGATAGAGAACAAAGAGAACATGGGCATCTAATAAGTGATGGTTTCAAGGTAAGCTAAAGAAGACAAATGTTTGGGGCTAAGGATTTGTTTGCAACACATTCAATGCAAAACATATTACTCAAGATACAAAGATTATTGCATTGTTTAATTCACTTCACATTTGCAAGAACGTTCCAATGACCAATGACAATAATTAACAACCAATGACAAGTGATGTAGAGTATTCAATGAGAGCATAACAGTCATAGATCATTCATCATCATTATTCAATGGAGCAACAAAGCCTAAGATAATTGTCACGAAGTATGCTTATTTATGGGCGAAGAACTAATGAAGCATCAACATGTATCCATGACAAATCCTGCAACAAATTTTGCATAGAAGTGGACTGTTAAGACAACAAGGTGCCAACAGAAGATTCATAAACAAACTTGTAACCAAGCATCTATTCAACACGTATCAATTGTTCTTTTATCTCAATCTCAGATTATAACCACTATGCATGTGTCATGAACAAAAAACAATTGTAAGTTTTAAACATGTGAAGTAAAGCAATGCATACAAATTCTTAAACAAAACAAAAATTAATCAATGGCTCATACAAATAGTGCACAAAGATTTATGCTGGAAACCCTTAATCGGGAGAAAACCATCATTCCTTGGTGCCACACCTTTCAACTCTTCAATGTTTTAGGTATTTCGTAGCTACCAAAACCCTAATCCCTTAATCCAAGATTAATTTAGAAAATCGCTAAAATAGCAAAATCCTCTAAAATAGCAAAAACCGCCCCAAGTTTTTTTTGGGGCGTTGCCTCGAACTTTGTTAGCTTCGGGCTACTGCCCAAAGTCGAACGCTGCACGTAACCAAGGGGGGCAAACCTGCCCCCCCCTAGGAAAGCGTCTGACGCACATGACACAAAGAGTGACAGAAGTTGGGATCGTCAGACGCAGTTGTCGAATCGAAAGCGCCCACACACACACACATGCAAAGAGTATAACACATACTCAACATTCTCCCACTTGTTGTTTTCTTTGGATACAAAGGGGTTCACAGGATTACATAGTCAACAATCTAGGGCAACAATGCCCATTGTTACCTTGCACCAAGAGAACTTCTCTGTGTTCATAGACTTTGTCAATGAATCTGCAACATTCTTCAAAGTGTCAACCTTTTCCAACAACACTTTCTTTTCTTCAACCATGTCTCTCACAAAGTGACACTGAACATCAATATGCTTTGTCTTCAAATGATAAGCAAGGCTCTTTGCTAGGAAGATTACACTCTGACTGTCACACTCTAATCTCACTGCTTTTTGTACCAACCCAATACCTGAATACCATCTTTGTAACCATATTGCTTTCTTGCTTGCATGAGTGGCTGCCATGTATTCAACTTTTGTAGTTGAGAGAGCCACTAAAGCTTGTATTTTGCTCATCCAATTGATTGCTCTTCTACATAGGTTAAACACATACCACTTGTGGATCTTCTGCGATCTAGATCTTCAGCCCAGTCTGCATCAACAAACCCATGCATGTTCACCACTCTGTCAAATCCTGGTCTTCCTTGGTAGCACAATCCATAATTGGTAGTGCCATGCAAATACCTGAACACCCTCTTTACTGTTGTCCAATGCTCCTTCACTGGTTTTGACATATACCTGCTCAAAACTCTCACTGCATGTGCAATGTCTGGTCTAGTATAGAGCATTGCATACATCAAACTGCCAACTGCACTAGCATACAGAACATGGGACATGTCCTCTTCTTCTTCCTGTGTCTAGGGACACTGATCTGCAGATAACTTTACACCTATAGGAATAAGAACCTTGACCAGTTTACTTCCATGCATATTAAACCTCTGCAATATCGTCTCAACATATTTTCTCTGATTCAACCAGAGTTTTGTTTACACGATCTCTTTTAATCTCCATTCCCAAAATGAAGTTAGCAACATCGAGTTCCTTTATGTCAAATTTGGAGGATAGCTGTGATTTCACCTCCTTGATAACATCCATGTTATTTCCTAACAACAACATGTCATCTGTTGAAATAATGTAACTGCAAAATGTATTCTGATTATTATTTGATATATTATTCATTGGATCAATCCCCATTGTGGATTGATCATGTCGACTATTGTAAAAGACCAAATCTCCTTTTGTGGATTGGTCATAATGTAATAGTAATAGGCTAAAGAAGAAGTCGGCCCCATAATATATCAAAGAGGCCCCAGAAAAAGGTGGTTATTACCACCCAGAAGAAGAAGTCGGCCCTGCCAGTGAAAAGACACTTTCACACATGCCAGATTTGTATAAATAAGGAGGCTAGCGCATCACTTAGACACACACTCATTTGTTCATTGAGAAACAAGTTTCAGAGCTGCAGTTGGAGAAGAGAGAGAGAGAGAGAGAGAGAGAGAGAGAGAGAGAGAGAGAGAGAGACGCATCTTTGGGAGATGACTTTCTGTATTTGTTTGAGTTATCTCTTGGCATTGTATTGGCTATCTATAATAAGGAAGTTTTGCTAGGTTTTCTTCCCCATGAGGGTTTCCTAGGATAAATGATGTGTCTCTTGTGATTGTGTATTGTTCAGTGATTCTTTATGCTATTGTTATCTATTGAAATGCAAAGAACTATAATAATGGCTTAAACATTAACATGGTATCAGAGCCAAGTTGAAGAGAGCATCTTTCACAAGAGAAAAGTGAAAAACGTCATTGTTGCTGTATATGCAAATTAAGGCTTTTTGTTGGTGATGTATTTCAGCCCTAAAAACATCCAGAAAAGTTTGCCCTCCCTCAAGGATCATTTTAGCACCTTCAACGCAACTTTTCAGTTGCTAAATCTCCCGGAAAGTGAAACCCTAGTTTCACAAAGTACCAGAAGTACTAGAAAACCAGAGTACCAGAAGTACTAGAAGTACCAAAGTACCAGAGGTACCAGAAAACCAGAAGCACCAGTCCAGAAATCCGCAGATCAAGTTTGGAGATGTAAAAGTTGGATTTTCTCAGATCTAAGCACACCAGGCTACTTGCCTCAACCAAGCGCACCTCCTGGTAAGTTTAGAATTTGATTTTGAACACTTTCATTTTTTGGACACTTTCCCAGCGCTTCAGGTAAAAGATGTCTGCAAGCGTTAAACTTGTTGGTAAGCTAGAAGGTGTGGAAAACTTTCGTGCTTGGAAGTATAGGATTGACCTCATTCTTGAAGATAATGAATTAGCAAGATTCGTCAAAGAAGAAGTGTCGGAGCTCGACGATGCTGCATGAAAAACAAAGCACCAAAATGATACAATCAGGGCAAAAAGAATTATTGCAGATTCAATCAAAGATCACTTGATTCCCTATGTGTCATCAAAGAAGACTCCGAAAGAAATGTTTGATGCCCTAAACAGACTATATGAAGGAAATAATATAAATCGGAAGATGAATCTTAGAATTTAGCTCAAGAATACAAGAATGCAAAAGGGAGAATCAATCCAAGAATATTTCTCCATATTATTCCAATTCAAAGAACAACTAGAAGCAATTAGAGATACTATAGATGGAGATGAACTTATAATGACGGCTCTAAATGGTCTCACAAGACCTTGGGATGCATTCATCCAAACGATTTGTGTCAGAACGAAGAAACTAAATTTTGATGGTCTATGGGAAGAATGCATTCAAGAAGAAACAAGAGTAGCTAACCGAGAGGCTTTACTAGCAAGAGATGAAGATCAAGCCCTAGCTACTCACACTAAAGGAGGAAGGAAGAAGTCCTACTTCCAGAAAGAGACTGATAAAGAGTCTCAACCCCCAAACAAATTCAATCATAAATAATCTCATCCAAGGAGATTTCAGAAGAAAAGACAACGGAAGAAAAGAGATTACTCATCTGTACAATGCTATCATTGTGACAAGATGGGACACATTGCGAAGTTTTGTCCAGCAAGACGAGACGAATACATGAGGAAACATAAGAGGCACCATGCCCATGCAGTCGAAGATGAAAAGCCACCCACAAAGATGATAAGAGAGCAGATCAAAGACTATGTTTTAATCTCAGCTCTCTCAGGATCGGTAACACTTGGAGAGGACACTTGGTTCATTGATAGTGGTGCATCAAAGCACATGACATGTCAGAGACATTTTCTCTTGTATTTCAGAAAAGAAGTTTTCTCAGAAAGTGACACTTGGAGATGATTACCAATATCCCATCAAGGGAGTGGGAGAATCAAACTACAAGCTTAAATCAAGAAATTCTATGAAGATGAAGGACGTACTCTATGTATCAGGTTTGACAAAGAACCTACTCTCCATTTCAGCTTTAGAAAAGAAAGGCTTCAGAGTTGCCTTTATAGATGTAGAATTTCTTATGTGCGCTAAAGGAGAAACCATAAAAGAAACAACCATCATTGGAAAATAAGAGAATGGTTTGTATAAGCTAAAGGGTCACTCAGAAGCTGCCATGACCCATGCCCTTGAGAATCCATTTGAACTTTGGCATAGAAGATTACCTCACATTAACTACAAGGCGCTACCATACATATGCAAAGTGGTCACAGGTTTACCAGAACTCAAGCTTGACCATGAAGGCGTATGCAATGAATGTGCACAAGGGAAGAACATCAAGAACCCTTTTCCGAAGAGAGACATCAAAACATAAGAAGTCCTAGAACTCATTCATTCATATGTGTATGGCCTAATGCCATCGTCCTCCATTAGTGGGTATGTATACTATGTATCATTTATTGATGATTATTCTCGTAAGACTTGAGTGTATTTTTTGAAATTTAAAGATGAAGTGTTCAACAAATTCAAGGAATTCAAAGCCTTGATAGAGAATCTTTTTGAAAGAAAGATCAAGATACTCAGGTCAGAGAATGGAGGAGAATACACCTCAAAAGAGTTTGTGAACTTCTGCGAAGATGTTGGAATCAAGAGGGAACTCACTACTCCCTATAATCCTTAACAAAACGGTGTAGCTGAAAGGAAGAACATAACGATAATGGAAGCCGTGAAGACCATGATCAACGATCAAGATCTTCCTATGTGCTTATGGGCAAAAGAAGCAATGACAACTGTATATGTGCAAAACCGATTGTCCCATAGTGCACTTGGGTTCAAGACCCCAGAAGAGAGGTTCACCGGAAATAAACCAGAGGTAAGCCATATCAAAATATTTCACTGCCTAGTTTTCATACATATTGCGAAAGATAAGATAAACAAGCTGGAACTTTCAGGAAAGAAGAGAATATTTGTGGGATACTGTGATGTCTCCAAGGTCTTCAGAATTTATATACCAGGTCACCATCACATGGAGATCAGCAGGGATGTGACCTTCGATGAAGATGCAACACTCAAGAAATCGAGAAGATGCCGACTTGAAAAAGTATATGAAGAGGAACCCGTAATCCCCAGAATTGCAGAATCACTGAGGGAGGTTCCCAGAGCTGCAAAACTAGTGAGGGAAAGCGTAACTTCCCTTGATGAGGAAATTCTAGAAGATCATGACATAGTAGAATTTCAAGAACCTCCTCAAATGACGATCTTCCATAAGAGACAGCCTGCTTGGGCAAGAGAACTTATTCAAGATTGAGAGAAGTATGGTGTTCCTGAAGGAACCAGGAGACAGGTGAAGAAACCAAATCCATTCTCCAGTTATATGGCTTTGAGGTGTGATCTCTTAGAGAAGGAGCCTACTTGCTTTGAAGAAGCCATTCAAAAGAAAGAATGGGCAGATGCCATGACAGAGGAATACCAATTCATAATAAAGAATGATGTATGGGAAATAGTTCCCAGACCTAAAAGTAAGGACGTGGTATCTTCCAAATGGCCCTTCAAAATAAAACATGCTCTTGATGGAAGTATTGAGAAGTATAAAACAAGATTTGTTGCTCGTGGCTTTTCTCAAAAGGAAGGCATTGACTATGAAGAGACATTTGCTCTTGTAGCCAGATACACTTCAATCATAACCATCACAGCCCTTGCAACTAAGATGAAGTGGAAGCTACATTGGATAGACGTAAATACAACTTTTCTAAATGGTGTCATCGAAGAGGAAGTGTATATAAAGCAACCTCAAGGATTTGAAGTTGAAGACATGAAGTCTCATGTCTACAAGTTGAAGAAATCCTTGTACGGATTGAAGCGAGCTTCTAGAACTTGGTATGGCCGGATAAATAGTTTCCCGATGAGCTTGGGCTTTACCAAGAGTAAAACAGATTCTAACCTCTACTTCAAGGTTATGAACGATGAGCCAATGATATTATTGTTATATGTGGATGACTTATTCTTAACTGGAGAAGAAAAACTCATCACTGAATGTAAGAAGAGACTCGCCTCGGAATTTGAGATGAAAGACCTTGGCCTAATGCATTATTTCTTAGGTTTTGAGGTATGGCAGAGTCTAGAGAGGATCTTCCTTAACCAAGGGAAGTATGCAGTCGAAATCCTTAAAAGATTCGACATGTTAGTGTAAGCCCATAAATGCACCCATGGAAACAAGGCTGAAGCTGTTGGTCGACACTTCGTCAGAATTGATTCATGCCACACTGTATAGACAAATTATTGGATCACTGATGTACCTGACGAACACCAGACCAGATATTTTTTTTGCCGTGAACACCTTGAGTCGGTTTCTGGTAGAACTCAGACATGTTCACCTAGTGTCTGCAAAACATGTGATGAGGTACCTTAAGGGTACATTAGATTGTGGTCTTAGTGACGATGGAGATCATGATTTCACATTGAGTGGGTACACTGATTCAGATTGGCCAGGAAGTGTCTTTGACATGAAAAACACTTCAGGATGCTGTTTCAGTTTGGGATCAGCCATGATCTCATGGCAAAGTAGGAAGCAATCCAACATTGCTCTCAACACAACGGAAGAAGAATACATTGTTGCGTGTTCTGCCAGCTGTGAAGCTATATGGTTTCGAGAGTTGTTGACCGGTCTATTTGACCTAGAGATGGAAACAATTGCGATCCTATGTGACAACCATAGCTGCATAAAGATGACAGAGAATCATGTATTCCATGACAGGTCGAAGTACATAGAGATCCATTATCATTACATCCATGACATGGTGCAGAGAGGAGCCATAAAACTATAGTACGTTAGCACGGATGAACAAGTTGTCGATGTGTTGACCAAGCCTCTATCTCGGGTAAAGTTTGAGAACTTTTGAGATGAGCTTGGTATAGTTCGAAAGGACCTTCCTCGAAAGGGGGAGCAATGATGAGATGAGATGTGACTAGGACTGTGCTTCCGGCTTGATAGTTGTGACGTAAAGCCAGTCTAGCATCTTGTTTCCAGCTTGATTGCTATAACGTAAAGTAAGACAATGAGATGAGACTAGTACTGTGCTTCTGGCTTGATAGCTGTGACGTAAAGCCAGTCTAGTATCTTGTTTCTAGCTTGTTTGCTGTGACGTAAAGCAAGACGATGAGATGAGACTAGTACTGTGCTTCTGGCTTGATAGTTGTGATGTAAAACCAGTCTAGTATCTTGCTTCCATCTTGATTGTTGTGACGTAAAGAAAGACGATGAAATGAGAGTAGTACTGTGCTTCCGGTTTGATAGTTGTGATGTAAATTCAGTCTAGTATCTTGCTTCCAACTTGATTGCTGTGACGTAAAGCAAGACGATGAGACGATACTAGTATTGTGCTTCTGACTTGATAGCTGTGACGTAAAGCCATTTTAGTATCTTGCTTCCAGCTTGATAGTTGCGACGTAAAGCAAGACGAGTACTCTGCTTCCAGCCTTACAGCTGTGATGCAAAACCAATCCAGTATTATGATGATGAGCTAACCTCGTGCTGTGATGATGATGTATTAGTTTTATACTAATCCATATTGATGCAGATGATGATTGCATTCCTTTGAGAATGACGATGTTGTCGATGAAGAAAAGTTTCGATGATTTATAGATACACCAGTCAGTGTTCCAAGATGATATTGATGATGCTATCCTTCTGATGCTTTTGATGATGCAATCGTCTCTCTCGCCTGATGCTGTTGAAGAATACCCTTCTTGTTAAGGGTGAGTGTTGAAATAATGTAACTGCAAAGTGTATTTTGATTATTATTTGATATATTATTCATTGGATCAATCCCCATTGTGGATTGTTCATGTTAGCTATTGTAAAAGACCAAATCCCTTTTTGCGGATTGGTCATAATGTAATTGTAATAGGCTAAAGAAGAAGTTGACCCCAGAATATATCAAAGAGGCCCTAGAATATAATAAAGGTGGTTATAACCACCCAGAAGAAGAAGTCGGCCCTGCCAGTGAAAATACACTTTCACATGTGCCAGATTTGTATAAATAAGGAGGCTAGCGCCTCACTTAGACACACACTCACTTGTTCATTGAGAGACAAGTTTCAGAGTTGTAGTTGGAGAGAGAGAGAGAGAGAGAGAGAGAGAGAGACATCTTTGGGAGAGAACTTTCTGTATTTGTTTGAGTTATCTCTTGACATTGTATTGCCTATCTATAATAAGGAAGTTTTGCTAGGTTTTCTTCCCCATGAGGGTTTCCCAGGATAAATGATGTGTTTCTTGTGATTGTGTATTTCTCAGTGATTCTATCTTATGTTATTGTTATCTATTGAAATGCAAAGAACTATAATAATGGCTTAAACATTAACATCATCAACATACAACACTACATAAATGAAGTGATTACCAACATGCTTGGAATATACACAGTGATCAACCCTGCTTTTCACAAATTCCAATCCAAGGATGCTTGTGTCAAACTTTTGGTACCACATCCTAGGTGATTGATTCAGACCATATAATGACTTCTTTAGCGTACATACCAACACTTTCTTTCCCTTCACTACAAAGTCTTCTGGCTGCTTCATGTAGATTTCTTCTTCCAGATCTCCATGTAGGAATGTTGTCTTCACATCCCTCTGTTCCACTTCAAGATCAAAAGAAACATCAATAGATAAAATAAATCTAATAGAAGTTAACTTGGCAAGAGGAGACAAAATCTCACCAAAGTTAATTCCCTCTACCTGGGAATAACCTTTTGCTACTAATCGAGCTTTGTATTTCTCCACTTTTCTTTCTGCATAAAACTTTTTCTTAAACAACCATTTGCTACCAACATGTTTTCTTTCAGCGAACAACTCAACTATATCCCATGCCTCATTCTTATACAAGGCATCCATTTCTTCAACCATGACCTTCTTCCCGAGTTTACTATCCTTTGAATTCACTGCTTCCCTGACAGTTTTGGGATCATCATTAGTAGTAGATAAAACAAAATTAGAACGAAAATCAGGTGGACTATACCTTTATGGTTGCCTTCTTTTCCTCACTGATCTCCTCAATATTGGGGTATGAGGTTCTTCATCTTCTTCAGATGATTCAAATTTTGCATCATCCAACACAAACTCTATTTTCTCAGGTTCTTCTTGCCTTGGTAGGAATTCTTGTTTGAAAACATCTTTTACCCCTCTAAAAACAACATCCCGACTGTAAACAATCTTCTTAGTTTATGGGTTCCAAAGCTTATAACCTTTCACACCATGTTTATAACCCATAAAGATACACTTTTCAACTTTATTATCTAGTTTACTCCTATTTTCCTTTGAAACATGTACATAAGCATCACAACCAAACACTCTGAGATGTTGAAGAGAGGGTCTTACCAGTCCATACCTCATGTGGAGTTTTATCATCCAATGTTGATGAAGGTGATCGATTGACCAGGTAACATGTTGTACCCACTGCCTCTACCCAGAATTCCTATCCCAACTCGACACCACTAAACATGCTCCTTTCTTTTTCCATCAGTGTCCTGTTCACCCTTTCTGCAACTCCATTCTGTTGAGGTCTGTATGGAGTAGTTTTTTTCCTTGCTATGCCACACTTCTTGTTAGAATATGAAGGATTGTGCTCATTTTACCATTGACAATACCCTTGTCACCCAACCATAGGTCAAAGCCACCCTCCGAGCACCTTGACCTTGACAAAGAGAAGAATTGTGGTAGCAATCCAATAGCTAAGCAAGGCTAATGCACCAAACAAGAAGTAACTAAGTTGATTAGATAGTCTCACCCAAAAACTGGCTTAGCACCTTCCCTAGGACTTGCACACAAAACTGCTGGATTGCAGTGCACATAAGTAGCTCTCTGCAATTCTGAGAAGTGTGTCAAATGAGAGACTAGCATCCTATATTTATAGTAAACCTGGATAACTGCCTGGGTTGACTTCTTTCTCTTGGTACTAATTAATTCATATTAATTATCTTTCTCCAACCGACATCTTGTCTAGGGTTACTTTCATTTCTTTGCTTCCTTCCGGAACATTCTAATCTTGTCAAAGGTCACAATAGAGGTTCATACCTCCCAAAGCTACCATAATATCAACACTCCCTCCTAGCTAGGGAGGTATGGTCTTGAGCACAAACAAACCATTCAATTGGTAGTATCACGAGCACCGTCATTATTATCCCACTGGATAATCTCCTATGACAACTGGTACAATATCAATTGATAGAACACACCTGTGTTTATCCATGGTAGTACGCAACTACTCAAACCGTGACACATAGTCACGAACAATGGAACAAATCCACCACACTAGTATATCTCTACTGTCTGGAAACAGACAATCTCCATAACAATCATCTGATGCCAACCTGCACAGAAAATATTGTTAAAATAAATTGAATCATATGGGCCAATCTTTCACTCACATCTGTGAGATTTGAAAGAATATCTGCCCTCAGAGTAGAACATCAACGATGGGCTAACTGCCTTATTCTTCTCAAACAAGGAAGAATGATTGTTCTAATTTCTGAGCCTAGACCATTCCTCACCCTGGGCCATTCTTCCGACACTAAAAAAAGTGTAACCTAGAGAGAATGAATCTGTCCTAAGGAATGTCTATCCCTGATTGTTGAGCCTGGACCATTCCCCACCCTGGGCCATTCCTCCGGCACTAAACAAAGTGCAACATGGAGAGAATGAATACACCCTAAGGAATGACTGTCCGAACCATTTCCTCTGTTAACCACAAGAGGAAAATGACTGTCCTTTATCAACCTTCAAAACAGACCATTCCTCCTGTTAACGACAATGAGAAATCACTATCTGGTGAGGCAGGCCAGTCTTCTTGAGTAACCCTCAAGAAGAGAGACTGCCCTAGACCACTCCCCATGTTAACCACAATGGGAAGCCATTGTCTATGATACATCAACAATCTGGACCATTTCCCATGTTAACCACAATGGGAAATCGTTGTCCATCAAAAATCTCAATCCACTTTCCGAACAGGAAAGAATCTGCCCAAGCTTGACTATTTTTCAATCTTGAAAATAAATGTCTTCAATAATATTTTCAATGCTCCCTCCTAACCTGGAGAGTCATTTCTTCCCTTTCAGCTAAGGGAGTTATTTCCACGATCCCCATCTTCTCTCGGAAATATGCAAACTTTATTCTGGATAGAGGCTTTGTCAGGATGTCTGTTGTCTGCTCATCTGTGGGGATATACTCGATCTTTACCTCTCCTTCCTGGACTTTATCTCGAATGAAATAGTATTTGATCTTAATGTGTTTCGACCTCTCATGAAACACAAGATGTTCTGATAATCTTATACAACTCTGATTATCACAATATATTATGGTCAATTCTGGAATCTGATCAAATAAATCAGAGATTAACTTCCTTAGCCATATTGCTTCTGTGCATGCTTCACATGCTGCGATATACTCTGCTTCTGCTGTGCTGTGTGCGACAAACTTCTATTTCCTACTGCCCCAAGATATCATAGCGGAGCCCAAGTTGAAACACATACCTAAAGTGCTCTTTCTGTCTTCTGCACTTCCTGTCCAATCTAAGTCTGTGAATCCATGAAGCTGTATATCACTGGATGCGGTATATATCAAGCCATAGTTTATTGTTCCACGAATATATCTTAATACATGCTTTGCAACTATTCAATGCTCATGTCTCAGTTCCACCTGGAATTGGCTTAGTGTATTCACAACAAAGTAAATGTCTGGTCGAGTATTCACCAAATACATCAATGACCCAATTATTTGTCGATATAGAGATGGATCTACTGTATTAGAATCTGGATCTTTCACTTTTCTTATATCTGTATTCATAGGAGTGTCCATGGACTTACAATCCATCATTCCAAACTTCTGAAGGATCTTTATTGCGTACTTTCCTTGTCCAAGGAATACTTCACCACTCTTCATTGTATTAATTTCACCATTCACCATACAATATATACAATGTTTTAGGTATTTCTTAGCTACCAAAACCCTAATCCATTAATCCGAGATTAATTTAGAAAACCGCTAAAAATAACAAATCCGCTAAAATAACAAAAACCGTTAAAAATAACAAATCCGTTAAGTTGGGATCGTCAGACGCAATTGTTGAATTTGATGCGCGCACACACACACACATGCAAAGAATATAACACATACCCAACAACATTCAATGCAAAACATAGTACTCAAGATACAAAGATTATTGCATTGTTTAATTCACTTCACATTTGCAAGAACGTTCCAATGACCAATGACGAGTGATGTAGAGTATTCAATGAGAGCATAACAGTGATAGATCATTTATCATCATTATTCAATGGAGTAGCAAAGCCTAAGATAAATGTCACAAAGTATGCTTATTTATGGGTGAACTAATGAAGCATCAACATGTATTCATGACAAATCCTGCAACAAATTTTGCATAGAAGTGCACTGTTAAGACAACAAGGTGCCAGCAGCAGATTCATAAACAAACTTATAACCAAGCATCTATTCAACACGTATCAATTCTTTTATCTCAATCTCAGATTATAACCACCATGCATGTCATGAACAAAAAACAAATACCAGGAATAATAATGATCAAATCCAGCATAGGTATGACATCAATCAGATTTCATTTGTATCAAAGAAATGATAGTGAATTCCAAAATTAGCATGTAGCTTAGACCATCTTGCATTAATATTTCAAACCCTAATTGCAATGTGAATTTGATACTCAAATTAGCACTCAACAAGGAGCAATGTGCACCATTGGTAGGTCGTTTGAGATGGCTATGAAAATATGTGAAGGTAGCAAGGCTAGGGAGCTAGGACATCTGCAAACATTGCTAATAAAGACAGTCTACAAGTCTCAATTTGGTCTCTGGAATTTCTTCAGCATTTGACAGTCTTAGATAGGGGTTTAGGACAACAGACAAGAGGAAACCTCATACACTTTAGGAAGGTCATTGGAGCTTTTTAGAATTCGTTTAGCCACCAAAAATTTAATAAACCAATAATATACCAGAACGTTGAGAAGAGAATGTGTCAAATGGCAATTTATGAAGACCTTGTCTATGCAGTTTTAACCCATAAGGCACATCTGTTCATGAGGGTTTCTAGGGCTGCAATATATGATAGATTGGATCTGCATAAAAAAAGTAACAAAAACCCTAGGGTTTGATAGGTAAAGATGATGACAAGAAATGCTTTCAAACCGTCAACAACTAGCAGAAGATGGCATACTAAAAGAAATCAACCAGTTGCAAAAAACATGAAAGGATATGCAATGAAGATCAATAAAATAGAAAAATTAATTTGCCTTTTTTAGTTTTAGGTGGTTGAAGATGAATAATAAGACCGGTGCCTTAGAGGGATTATGGAGTACCACTTCACATCCAAGTGAAGGCCAGGGTTTGTGATGAAGTAGTGTTGAAAGGAACTGTAATGATTGCCCTTGAAGCACGACATAGGGCTAGAAGGTTCTCTTCTAGATTGCAAGGGATGATCGCTCCATGAGGAGCCTTTCTTGGTACCAAGCAAGGTGAACTTAAAGGCTATCCAAACAAAAGGTGAGAGCCACTAGACATCCCACCTTAACGCATGAAGAAAGAACTTTAATGATTAAAGGGGAAGGCGAGAGAGCTTATCTTGAATAAACCCTTCCAAGTGGAGCATTGTGCACTTCTTTGGCCTTGTAGTAGCCTTTTTTTCCAAGCAACCTCTAAGAGTATTTATTAACCCTTGAAAAATAACTAGACAATTACAAGAAGAGTAGATATTCAATAAACTCAATAGCTAAGCTTCACACTAGTCTTCAATGATTTGAAATGGAAGAGTCTTTCTTTTATAAGTGAAGCTCCTCCTCAAATGCAAAACAAAACCATGTGTTAGTGCAAAAACCATGAGCTCCAAAACCACTAGCCCGACAAAACCATGTGAAATACAAAAATAATAAGAATACATCTCATGTAATGTTCATAAAGTGAGACGTCCCTCTAGAAGGGGTCAAATACAATGTAACAACCAAACAAGTGGACATAATAGAAGCCAAGAGACAAAAAATGATGTCAACATCTAGGGGATGGTCCAAAAGTAAGTCAAATGGTACAACATCCACATGGCTAGCCTACTTGATCCAAGGAATGTTTTAGAGGTGAAAGAATGCCCTAAAAAAGGGTGACACCATCTCCAAATGTGTGAGCCCTCCAAGCATGAAAATCATCTCATAAAGCAAGTGTGGGCTCAAGAAGGCTAGCACTCTTCAAGTAATCCTCCAATAAGGATGTCACATCATCAAGTGGTCCAAGTCATCACGTGTAGTCACCCTTGTAACATGCAAACATCTCTCCAATGCATTAATTACCCCCACATGTGGTACAAAGGGAGTAAATAACGCATGAGCATGCAATGAAAGGTTCAACTGAGAAAGTAAGTTGCATATAAATGGTCCATGTGGCACGTGTAATGACATGTCATTATTGTTATGGTCCGGTGCACTGTCACAGATCCCAATGCGGTGACATGTATCTCGTTGCGGTAATGTCACAAATCCTAATGTTTGTAGATATGGCCATAGAAGAGTACATGGATCCCAATGTAGCATCATAGATCCCAAGGTAGTATCATGGATCTCAAGGCATGGTACATGTATCCTAATGCACAATACTCACTTAAGTGATGGTTCTAGCCTCTTAGCAAGCCGTTAATTGGTAGTACATAGTGACATCTCTTAGAAAAACATAATAAATGGGGTTAGTTTTAATACTTGCCTAAGTCTTACCATGGAGAGTAATATTAACCCTTATACAAGCATCACATCTTAGGATAGCCCATATTTCCTATAATGTCCTTATTTTTTGTTTCCCCTTCTTTACAGTTGGAGGCAACCTTATGGGTTTATGTCAGCCTGACCAGAGGGGTAAATGGAGGTTAACAGGGGGCTCAGGTGAATTGGAGGAGTTATATGAGGCTTGATATCCCCATTTCCTGGGGTTAACTAAGGAGATGATGTCTCGAGGCCCTCATGTTGTAGACATGGAGTACTGAGAGACATATCACTAACAATTTCCACTTGCATGGACATAGGCCCACCTCACCACCATAGATATTAGATTCATCACGATGGTATCTGCCACACCAACTTGCTTCCTGAAGACATTGGATCTTGCTCCATGATGTACAAGCTAGGTATTATGGTGAGTGTCATTTCAATATTTGAGGCATTTGAGTCTGTTGCATTTAAAAAATGCTTTCGATTATGTAATGTCTGCTTGAAAGTTATGCTCTTCGTCTTGTTTCACCTTGGTGGTTGACATTATGCCCTAGTAAGTGCTCACCCCTAGGGATGGGTTTGCTACTGGGAGGTCCCCTTAACAAGTCATCATGCTATCCACGATCATACTTACGACTTTCCACACTTCATCCCCTCGCGTCCTCATATTTTGGGATTTTCGGGTACACTGACCTAAGAAGGGATTGTCCCTCATTTCATGGGAAGAAGGGGTTGAAGGCTCAGAGGTTTGTAGCTGTCAAAAGATAAAAGCCAATCATAAACCTTCTAGATGCTTGCCCAAGGATCCTAAGGACAATGAAATGTCTATCATAAGAAACTATTGGGACTCGTGAAAAATAACAATACAAAAATGCTAACCAAGGTAGAGCATGTGTGGGCAATGGTTTTCATGCTTAGGTAAAAGTGCTACACATTGTCTTCAACTCGGGGAAGAATAATGTGACTAGGGTAAATTCTAGGTGGGCAATGTTTTTCATGCTTAGGTAGAAGCCCCACCTTGGCATCAACTTGGAAACATCTTAAAAAAAGGTAATAAGTGGGCTTGGAAAAAAGATGCATTGAAAACGAAAGTGCAACACTCCCTCTACAAAGGCATCCATAAATGAGACACTACGATCCCTTGTATGTCATGAACCCCATGGCCAAAAGTCTTTCCCCATCCACTTCATATTCTACACATGGCTTAGAGGGGGTCCACCTGAGAAACACTCCTTGACTTAGGGGATGCTTTTCCCAATAGGTCACTTTGTCAACCCTCCTATACCTAAACTTGGCAAGTTGCATAGGTTCTTTGAACACTTGTTTAATTTGACGAGGTGATTTTCAATGCACATGCTTAGGTGACTCTTTTATTGATTTGATTTACTTATCATGATATGTTTGATTTGAGATCCTTGGAGTGCATATTCATTGTCTCTGTAGGACCTTGCTTGGTGGAAAATTTTGAAGGAACAAGCCTAGCTTGGGCTTCTTTGGGGCATGAAGCCCACATGATGGAGACCATGGCCCACACACCGAATAATGATGAAAGCCTTTGGAGGCTTGAGAGACATGTTGGATGACCTCACCTAGCCTTTCCAAGCTCAACTTTTTTTCTTTGGAGGTCAAAACGTGACATTTGGAGGGTTTGACATCACCCTAGGACTAGGGTTTGGAGTGGTGGTGTGGTTGAATTGAAACTTGGCACCTTTTAATGGAGAGAGGACTTGGCTTGATGGAGGAGACCCTAGCACATGAGAGAGAGGCCTTTGGAGGCCCAAAGTTTCACCTCCAAGCTCCAACGAATCACTAGAAGTGTCAAAACGTCACCCTAGAGAGGGTTGACATCATTTTTAGGGTTTCTCATGTGCAATTTTTAAGTTAAATTGGATTTAATATTGTAAAGGGGAAAAATAAAGTGAATTGCCTCCCTTATTTGGTGGTTTACCCTATCTTAAGTGGAAAAACACTTTTTAGAGGATTTATATAAATAAGAATAATTTCTATTTCATTTTCATCATAACTCTCCCATCTTGGAGAGGATTCTTGGCTGAAAATTGCAACCCTTGTGGGAAAATTCATCTTCTCTCTCTCTCTCTCTCTCTCTCTCTCTCTCTCTTGTGCTATGGTTTATCTCTTGTCTTGTGGAGTGAAGTGGTGCGTTATCTCTTGGAGGTTCTTTCTCTTGCTTTGGTGATGAAAAATACTTGGTAACTGGGGTTTGTCTTGTCATTTTTTAGAATTGGTAAGAAAAATTTGCATAGTGCTAGTTTTCTTTCTTGTTCCATGGTTTTTATTGGCTATATCCTTGGAGGAGTATAAGGACATACACCCTCCACCAAGTTTTATCATTGTTGTTTGTGAAAAAAACTATTGCAAAGGTTGCTAGGAGTAAAATGGCTTACACCCTCCTAGATTTACCTTGTTAGATTTTACTTTCCCTAGGGAGTAAAAGGGTTTACACCCCTAGGGAGATAGTAGATCTAACCTATTACAAGAGGAATCCATAACCCATTTGGAAAATCACTAATCATTTATTGCATTGGAGAAATAAAATACTTGCATTGGAATGCGTTATTTTTCGAGATATTGAATTTGTTCAAGTTGGAATATTTTCTTAGTGTTATAAGCTTTCTTATACCCGAAGGGCATCCTCTTTAGGAAAATAATTTTTCTACTAGTATAAACTTAAAACTACAACCATTAGGGTTGCATAAAACTCTCTCTTTTACTTGTTGCACACTTACCAATCGCTGAAATTTAATTGTAAATGTCTATTATTGTTCTACTGCTCATGGTCTATCTTTTGGGTGGATTACTTATTAATTTTTGTGGTTGGATTTTGCTACTGTAGCAATTGTTTGCTACAATCACTTGAATATTATAGTGACTTCTTGATAACATCTAATAAACAACCATAATCACGATCAAATTCTCATTTTAATCATTGGAAGTTAGATTAGTCTTTGGTAGCTTTGTTTTTTATATCTTGTACTAGATTTTGGATGGTTAAATTTGCATCCATTGTCATTTTATGTTGTTGATATATATTTCTATAGCTGCTGCAAATTTAGGACAAGAAGATTTCTTGCTTGTTACCCTTGGTTTTGTTACCCTTGGTTTAAAGGCTTATATGTCCATTATTTGTCTTGTTCCGGGTAGAGATAACATTGTTTTGCAGGTATCATATCACTTGACAACCGTGTGTCCTTCTACAAGACTTATTTTCAAGCCTTCCATCATCTCTATAAACTTGACATATAGGGGATTCACTTCCATAACCTCACTTTCCATCTCATTTTGCCCTAGGGTCACACGAGATTCCCCCGTTGTGTTGGATTTGTCCTTCACTAAAGTGAGGGGAGGGGTTATCTAAGGTGATAATCGGTAGACTCTCCCACTGTTATTGCCATCTCATGGGTTGGGTCGGGCTTTGCCAAACCTACAGTTTGTGTGATAAAATTTTGACGTCATTGTCGAGGAGGATTTTGAATCCTCTTTCATGCCTTAAAGACACTTTGACAAGCTTTGATCCCAAGGTCTTTTCCCATAAGCTTGTCTGACGATTCCATTTGAGGGAAGTTCTCTTTTGTATTTTGATGAGCTTTTCATAAAGTTCATTTGGCGACTCCATTGAGGTATTACCCAAGTAATGGAACCTGTTGGAATTTAATGTTGTTCAATTACATTCAATTTCTTTACAAATTTACACGAACTGAAGCATAAACCATGAACAATAGTAGCAGTAATAATCAAGATCATAAGAAGAATAACCATGCACAGAGACACAAGTACAGTAGAAAATGCTAAGACAAAATGATTATAATAGATTTATATATTATTACAATGAGTATAATTCCATATATGGTGACCATCCATGAAAGTATGCGTCCCTTGGATAATAAATAACTATTTATTTATTATATATATTTATACCTTGTATTATAAATATCATGTCACACACACACACACACACACACACATATATATATGTTTGGAAGAACATTTTCCCGATGTTGTCCAAACATCAACACTCCCTCTCAACGAGGGATACATTCTCAACCAGGGTCATTCACCATAGGTATACGCCTATGAGTGAATTCCATCCTGATGCTAACTAACACATGGAAAGCACTTCAAGCACCTCAAGTCCATATTATTCCTTGTCATGATCAAGGAAGGACTACGCCTGGGCACATTTACCACAAATACACGTTTGTGATAAATGCATCCTATCTCCCTTGGTCTGCAACCCAATCTAGGAGAAGGTCCACTCGATGCTTACTCGGGACATTGTAGCAAAAGGTCTGTCACACATGGCACTCCCATGTGGAATTTTAGAGGCCACTCCCTCTAGAAACACTAGGGTCAACTCCCCATAGTGTGTGACGTCAAGGTCAACTCCTTGACATGTCTTCATGTGCTCTCCACAAGGGATGTTGGGATATAAGCCCAAACCCACTTGTCCCTTCTCAGATAAGTGTCCTCACAGATCAACTTAACTCAGTCACCGAGGAGTACGATCTAAAGAATGTTTGTCACACATGGCACTCCCATGTGGACTTATAGAGGCTACTCCATCTAGAAACACTAGGTTGAACTCCCCATAGTGTGCGGCGTCAAGGTCAACTCATTGATGTGTCCTCATGTGATGTTCACAAGAGACGTGTCCTCATGTGCTCTCCACAAGGGACCAAAACCCACTTATCCCTTCTCGGATAAGTGTCCTCACAGATCAACTCAACTTAGTCACAGAGGAGTATGAACTGGAGAATGCCTCAGGAAACTGCAAACATCAACACTCCTTTTCAATGAGGGAGGCATTCTCTGCCACGCCAAGTATGTCACATAAGTACTCGAAATTCGTCCTGGTAAGGGGTTTGGCAAGAACATCAACGACCTGCTCATATGTAGGAACGTACTGCACCAATACTTCCTTCCTCTGCACCATATCTCAGATGTAATGGTACTTGATCTCAATGCGTTTCGATTTGTGATGAAAAACTAGATTCTCTAAGAGCTTCACACAACTTTGGTTATCACAATGAATAACAGTGGAATCCAACACATGTCCAAATAAATATGCAAGGATCTTACAAAGACACACTGCTTCTCAGACTTCCACACTCAATGCAATGTACTCTGCTTCTATAGTGATCAAGGCCACATAAGTCTGTTTCCTCCTATACCATGAAACCATGGCAGATCCCAAAGTGAAGAAACACTCGGAAGTGCTCTTCCTATCCATTGCACTCCCTGCCCAATCAGAGTTAGTGTATTCCTGCAATCTCATGTCAATACTAGAAGAGTATCTCAGACCATGTGCAACTGTGCCTCGCAGGTATCTCAACACATGCTTCACAACAATCCAGTGTGTCTGTCTCAGTTGACTCATAAACTGGCTAAGTGCACTCACTACATAACAAATATCTGGTTTGGTGTTAACAAGATACATCAATGATCCAATCATATGTCTGTACAGGGTTGGATCAATCTCGTTGGAATTAAAAGAATACACACTTAGTTTCTTCAGATTTGTCACCATTGGTGTAGCCATGGGCTTACAGTTCAACATCCCAAACATTTTCAATATCTCAACTGTGTACTTTCCTTGACTTAGGAAGATCTCATCAGTTCTCTGCCACACCTCTAGTCCCAAGAAGTAGTGCATCATACCAAGGTCCTTCATCTCAAACTTAGAGGCCAACACATATTTGCATTCAACAATAATATTCTATTTACCAGTGAGTAATAAATCATCAATGTAGAGGACCAAAATTAGGGACTCACCATTAATAGTCTTTTAATATAGGTTGGGATCAACAAAACTTTTTTTGGAGCGCAAAATCATCAGGTGTCCATAAATCCTCGCATACCAAGCTTGAGGTGCCTGCTTGAGTCCATACAGGGCCTTCTTCAACCTGTACACATGAGACTCCTTCTCATGTATCACAAAACCATTTAGTTGCTCGATGTATACTTCTTCCTCAATCTCTCCTTTGAGAAAAGGTTGTCTTCACATCCATCTGATGTAGTCTCCAACCCATGGATGCTGCAAGGGAAATAATCATCTGGATGGAAGTGTATTGAGAAACATGAGAAAATGTATCCTCATAATCTATTCCCTCCACCTGAGAGAATCCTCTAGCAAAAAATATTTCTTTGTGCTTCTCGATGCTCTCGTCAACTGTGTGTTTGATCTTATAGATTCACTTGGAAGTCACTACAAACTTCCCCTCAAGTCTCAAAACAATATCCCACACATCATTCTTCATGATGGAATGATACTCCTCCATCATGAAATCTCTCCATACTGGTTGAGTAGATGCCTCCTCATAATAGGAAGGCTTATAATCGATGATGTGACTCATAGTTGCAGCATAACACAGATATCTCCGAGGTCTCTTTCTCTTTCGGAAGGTACCACGAGGAGATGCATGTCCTTCTGCCTCTTGTAGATTTTGACGAGCCCATGTAGGTATCTTTCGACCTATTACAATATCTCTGGGAACATCAAATGGAGATACATGATCAATGAGATAAATATGCTCAATTGTCTCCCTCTGAACTGCTAGAGGGTGAGAGGAAGAAAGCACAATCTCTTCCCATCTCTCACTATCAATCTCCATGTGAGATCCTCTAGATCTCTTGAAGGCTACCTCCTCCTCAAAGATAACATCTCTGCTCACCTCAATATGTCTCTGACCAGGGTTGTAGATCTGATATTCCTTCGAAGACTCACTGTACCCCACAAATGTACCCTCTCTACTTGAAGGGTCTAGCTTGGACCTTTTCTCCTTGAGTACATGAATGTATTCTGGACACTCAAATATCCTGAAGTGTCCAATCTCAGGCTTCATTGGACTCATAATTCACTTTGGTGAAGTCCTCCTCGGGAGTCATGTTCCTCAAAGTCTTATGAGGACTTCTGTTCTGAACATACACTGTAGCCATAGATGATTCTTCCCACATAAGCATAGGTAAATGCTGATCATGAATCATCACCTTGACTGCCTCAACAATATATTTGTTCTTCCTCTCTACGACCCCATTCTGTTGAGGGTTGTAAGGAACGATGTACTCCCTCTTGATCCCTACCTTAATGCATAAATCACTAAAATACTGGGAGGTGTATTCTCCTCCATTATCTTATCTCAGCACTTTGATCTTCTTTCCGGTCATGTTTTTGACCTGTGATTTGTACTCCTTGTTAGCGCTAGAAGTCGACTCAAGATTGCTATTGAGTCAAGCCTAGAACATCTTGATTTAATTGGTTTTAGGAAAAGGTTTGGGAAAACTTTGAGAGTGGTAGGACCAATAATTGGCTTCAATAAGGTTCAGAATTAGGCTCTTTGTGCCAACTTTATATGTGCAACAGATCAGGATAATAAATCTTAGATCAATGATAATTTTATAAAGAACTGAAATGAGGCAATGTGAGGAAACAAAACTGTAATACAATCAAAGAACACCCTGATCTTTAATATATATAACAGTGCAGGAATAACTCAGTATTCAAAAACCCTTTCTAAACATGAATTAAAGACTCAAATAAGTCTGTGGAAAAGAATACAACATACCCTACACTGCAACCCTCTCAACACAGAAACTGCATACATATATCCTATAGTAGCATAGCATATTCTAGTAGAAGAAAAATAAAATTATTTACACAGAAATAAGAGAAAAAACTAACCATACAGTTTATTATCAGCTGGAACCCTTACACAGAAGTCTGGTGGAAAAAAAAGTTTTCAAAATAGTACATGAAATTCCAATTACAGAGATCGAACCTCTCTGCAACTCTCTCTTAGTCCCTTGGATTGAATCCACCCTAATAATATTTTGAACCCTTAATCAAACCAATGATTAGGATTTATAGCTTATACAAATTTTTTGATATGTAGAAACTAGGAGATGAGAGATGAGACTTAGCAGAACAAAATAGGTGATAAAAATGGCTCCATGGGGGATGGAGTTCTCCCTGTGAAACTCCAAGAAATTTTAGATGTGTTCCTTACTCATTGGGCTATGGAGTTATTTKCCACCTTCCAAACTTATGCAACTTTTCAAATTCTAATATACTCTGCTGAAAGCAACATACTGCTGCAAACAAAAAATAAATGCTCAAGGACGAGCTTATTCATCTACCTACTTCTAATCAACAAGAAGCAGCTGATCATGAGTAATCATACTTCCAATGGATCCAAGTAAGAAATAGGCTAACAAATTGAACTCTGTCAATTTTGTGCAAGGTCATGAAAGTAAGAACTGCAAAGTGTAAATAGCAATCTTGGATATCATACTTACAACCCAAGAATTTGACCTTTATAATGACAACATCTGAAACTTTGTCGCTACAAAACATCTCCATATGAACGAAAATTGGATCTTGAAACTTATACAAAACTTGATGTTGCTCAACAATTGACAAAGACAAAAAAATTATCAACTGCTCATTTATTTCTTCATTATCTCCTTTACTATATCCCTGTGATTTGGATCCATAACTGTCATATGCTAGCCCATTACATCTGAAGACTTTTGAAAGAAAAGAAGCAATCTATCATGAGAAATCTGCTGGTAATCCTTCTCAATAATGATGGATTTGTAATATTGATAAAAAACAAAGAGATCTTCATTGGTATTTTGAACAACCAAGTCATAATTATCATCAACTGTAACATGAATACATGGTTGATCATATGTTTTCTGAAAATCAAAACTAGATAAGGTTCCGTTAGTTAATGAGCCTCCATATGTTTCATAAACATTTAATCCTTTCTCATCATCACTATATTCGTCATAAATTGGAGCAACATGATAAAATTCTAATAACAAAGATGAATATTTCTTTATATAATCCTTAGTGATATGATCTTCAAATAGATTTGGAACAACTTATGTATCATAATCACTACTATTAGAAACATTTGGATTGATGCCAAATGCATCTAAAGTATCATTGTTATCAACTTCAATTTATGACTGTTGAAAATCCTTCTGCTATGAAACAAAATTAGAAGAAGATATAACTGATAGTGAATCTTCTTCTTCTTCCTCAACATTATCATCCCCTTCATCTGCATTGCTAGAAGAATAATCTACAAAAATTTTCATGTATAATGCATATCCCTCACAACAATGCTCAAAAAGTCTCTCAATTGGGTAAATTCTCTTGCAATATGAATAAAAAGCATCATGAAAGTCCTCCACAAAGGAAATACTAGAAGCATGAAGAGTTTTGTACCATTTCCTTGTATATCCGTCCAATGAATACATGAAAATTTTCATCAATACATCCTCATGATGGATATTCAACTGATCCATGTATTGTTGAAACTTGATTACATGATGTTCATGATTATCCTTATCTTTTTCACTAAAAATAGGAAGAAAGTCTGCACATTCTGAGAAAGAAGGTGCAGGATTAGGAAAACTGGGAACAACTGAAAATGTGAGAGGTGAAAACCTCCAAGACAATATAGCTTTCATGACAATTGTTGTCCCGTATCAGTGAAGTCGCCAACAGGTTCTTCCTTCATGGAGTGGAGTCACCACGGTGAATGATATGCAATTTGATATATGTGTTCACATCTTATTCACCATGATCAATGTCATTCTCCCAGGGAAGATTACTTCGTTCTTTCCATTCCCTGGCAATGACGCCAAAATATGTTAGCGCTAGAAATTGACTCAAGACTGCTATTGAGACAAGCCTACCACATCTTGATTTAATTGGTTTTAGAAAAATGTCTGGGAAAACTTTGAGAGTGGTAGGATCAATAATTGGCTTCAATAAGGTTTAGAATTAGGCTCTTTGTGCCAACTTTCTATGTGAAATAGATCATGCTAATAAATATTAGATCAGTGATAATGTTATAAAGAAGTGAAATGATGCAATGTGAGGAAACAAAACTATAAGACAATCAAAGAACACCCTGATCTTTAATATATCTAATAGTGGAAGAATACCCCAGTATTAAAAAACCCTTTCTAAATCTGAATTAAAGACTCGAATAAGTCTGTGGCAAAAACTACAAAATATCCTACACTGCATCCCTCTCAGTACAAAAAATGCATACATATATCCTATAGTAGCATAACACATTCCAGTAGAAGAAAAATAAAATGATTTACACATAAATAAGAGAAAAAACTGACCATACACTTTATTATCAACTGAAATCCTTACATAGAAGTCTAGTGGACAAAAAGGTTTTCAAAATAGTACATGAAATTCCAATTACAGAGATCAAACCTCTTTGCAACTCTCTCTCAGTCCCTTGGAATGAATCCCCCCTAATAATATTTTTAACCCTTAATCAAACCAATGATTAGGATTTATAGCTTATACACAAATTTTGATATGTAGAAACTAAGAGATGAGAGATAAGACTTAACATAACAAAATAGGTGATAACACTCCTGAAATCTGACAAGGATTCCATTCTTTTTCCTCAAGAAGTAAATCCAAGTCTTTTGAGAGTGGTCATGAATGAAGGTCACATAATATAGGTATCCACTCAAGGAAGCAACTGTCATGGGTCCACATAAATATGTATGAACCAAGCCTAAGATCCCCTTGGATCTGCTATCACTACTCGGAAAGGACCCATTGGCATTCTTTCCAAGATAACAACCTATGCAAATTCCGTTTTGTTCAACATGGATCTTTGGAAGGCCTATCACCATCTTCCCTAGAGCGGGAAGAGCTCTATAATGTAAATGAGCAAGTATCATATTCCATAGTTCGCTCAAACTGATAGAATCATGTATCAAGGCTTGAATTGGTCGAATAATCAATCTGTACAATCTATCCTCTTGAACACCAATCATTCGAGCATAATCCATACTAAAGTTCTTGTTCCATGCAAGAACCTTTCCATCAAAGAAATCAACCTTGTAGCCTTTGTTCTCTAAGGTCGAAATATCGACAAGTTTCCTTCTCATCCCAGGTACAAATAATACATCACTCAAATGGAGTGGGGTGCCAGAATCCAATTGTAAGGAAGTGGATCCAACTCCCTTCATAGTATATTTGGAATCATCACCAAGTACAACATGCAAATGAGATTCTTTCTCTACTGGATTTGTAATGCGCTCTCTGTATCCAGTCATATGTCTCAAAGCACCATTGTCAATCAACCAAATATCATTACTAGTAGGAACCATACATGAGAGGGATGAAATGAAGAAGAACTCTTCATCGTCCATTTTTCCATTCCTTGACTTCGTTTGAGGTGGTTTTGAATCAACATTAACAGTGGAAGCATGTTCCTTTCCTTTCTTCAATGTAGGACAAATTTTCATATAGTGGCCATAGTTGTCACATCTGAAGCACTGAATCTTTGACATGTCCTTCTTTTTGTGTTCTGAAGTTGGTGTTGACTTCCTTCCTTTAAATGTTTTGCCAAAACCTCTTCTTTTTCCTTTCATTCCTAATTTTTTTCCCAAATCACAGGGGAAGGTACCTCGATGATATGACTAACTGGTTGCACTAGATGTATGACTTCACTTGAAATCTACATGACTTGATTATTCAAGGCCTAGGTAAGTAGGTAGGTCATCTTGTTTTCTTCCATTTGCATCTTGATTTCTCATGGTAGCTTGGTTGCATTTCATTTTCGATTTTTGTTTTTCTCTACGTGCATATTGATTTCATCATATTACATGTTTAGTTTAGAAAATTTTGAAAACATGCAAAAAATTGTCTCTCTAGGACCTTGCTTGGTGGACAATTTCGGAGGAACAAGCCTAGCTTGGGATTCCTTGGGGCATGATGCCCACAAGATGGATACCATGGCACACACACTAGATGATGATGACATACTTTGGAGGCTTGAGAGACATGTTGGATGACCTCACCTAGCACCTACAAGCCCAACGTTTTGTCTTTGGAGGTCAAAACGTCACATTTGGAGGGCTTGACGTCATAGTAAGGATATGGTTTGGAGTGGTGGTGTGGTTGACTTGACACTTGGCACCTTTTTATTTAGAGAGGCCTTGGATTGATGGAGGAGACCCTAGCACATGAGAGGGAGGCCTTTTGAGGCCCAACGTTTCACCTCCAAGCTCCAATGAATTTCTAGAAGTGCCAAAATGTTTCCCTAGAGAGGGTTGACATCATTTTTAGGGTTTCTCATGTGAAATGTTTAAGTTAAATTGGATTTAATATTGTAAAGGGGAAAAATAAAGGGAAATTTCTCCCTTATTTTATGGTTTACCCTAACTTAACTGGACAAAGACTTTTTAGAGGATTTGTATAAATAAGAATAATTTCTATTTCATTTTCATCATAACTCTCCCATCTTGGAGATGATTCATGGCTAAAATTTGCGCCTCTCTTTGGAATTTTCGTATTCTCTCTCTCTCTTGTTGAGGAAAATATATGAATTTATCTTACTCAAACTTTTTCGAATCTTGCTTGGCTAAAACAAGATAGTTGGGAATATTACCCTATGTTTATAGCCTCAAAATGTATTTTCCAATCCACAAGTATTGATTACAAGGGCTTAGGATAATTTTTTAAATAAAGGATTGTTTCAAAATATAACATTTTAATGTAATTTTATGAATCTAACAGAGTGCAGAAAGTAAATGTGGAGATCAAAAACAAAAATACCAAGTCACATATTAACACAAATGAGACAAAAAAAATTGCTTTATTTCATTCCAATAAATCAAAAGTATCATTCTCTTACAAAAATACCTGTGGGGGCATGGACCAAGGTCAAACTTAGAAATACCTGGTGAAAACCATACAAAAGGACTCTGAAAAGAAGTAAAAAATGAACTTTAAAATTTGGATCAGCTTGCCACAGACTGCTGCCCACTTGACTCTGCACAATATCCTTTATCGGTCATGAAACTCAATTCATAAATAGACAAGTCTACACAGACTATCTAAGATAGATTAACACCTTTGAAAAAAACATATGAATGATATGGTTTAGCTTTGAACCTTGTTGTCTACAATAGGACCCCACTGTCAAAAAGAGAATTAGGCCTTTAATGAATTGAAGAATGAATGGAAACTAAACTATCTCAATAAAACTCAAGAGAAAACCTTAGTATGTTTTCTCCTTCTATTCTCCCCTTGTTCTTCCTTCTCATTTGGCCTTTATTCATTCCAAATTAGTTGAAGTAGTTCAACTACCTCATTGAGTTAAGTTAACTAAAACTTAACTAATTTTTAGTTTAGGGGAAATAATAATAACAATAATAATTAAGGGTCTTTTATTAAATAATAACTGAGTAGGTGGGACCCCTTGTGACTCCCTTTTATTTCTTAACAAAATAAACACAATTTAGAGAACCAATTAAACACATGCCTCCTTGTGGCTCCCATAATCATTTTCACAATTTGAAATTTAAATATAAGAAATATTTCAAATTATATCCAAAACATGTAAATATCCACAATATCCCCCAAAAATAGTTTTCTATCCAATTGTTTTCGCAGTGCACTGTCCTCAACAAATCAATTGTAACACATAAATCAAAAACCATATTTGCCACTTTGAGAGACAATTCTTCCATTGTCACTGCTATCACCTTTGGACTTCCCATAAATAGCCTTAGGTTGGGTGGAACCTTGAGGCTTGATCTCACTAATCACATGGGAGAAGTCGTCCCTCAAGTGGATATGGGAGGATAATGACTTGGCTGAGTCACTTGAAGGAGAGGATGGAATAGCAACAACTTTACCTTTGTCATGCACATGGTGGGCCTTGGTTTTGAGTCGTTTTCTTTCATGGGAGGACTGTACAGGTGAGTGTGAAGGGGAAATTTGAACATTTGGGTTTACAGGTGGAGGAGGAGGAGGTAATGACAAGTTTGACCAACCATGATGGTGGGAGACTGTTGGGTGAACAATCTCCTGCCATTCATCATTCTCGGGAACTTTAGGTTGCAAAGATACATGGCGATGCACAGGGATACTAGGAACATTTTGGGGCAAGAAGGAAGGCCTCTTTGGTTTAAGATGAACTATACCTTGCCCAATCCAATTAAAAAACCTAGCTTGAAAAATTTGGTTCAACTCCCGAGGATCAACATCGAAATGTATTGAGAATCTAGGCCTTCTAGGCCCTCTGTTCCAGTTATCTCTGCCCTTATTATTTCTGCCATGACTGCCTCTGCTGAAGAAGCACATCCTGTATGCAACAATTATTAGCAACTATCTCTTAACAGACCATATACGACATTCTCTTAATATGAAACAAAGTTTGGCTTAGAAATTAACATAAGACCCATGCAATCCAATCCATAAAATTTATTTAATAATTGTCAAATGAGTAGTGGTGGAAAAAGGGTGCATGAGATATCTGGGGGGATTGTAATAAGAGAAAAAGTGATATCATGATAGGGAGTAAGAACACGATTACTTCTTGAAAATTCATTAAATAATTGATTGTGAAAACAACACCAAAATACATCAGTTGCCATCCATCTCTATGCCATTTTTTATCACTGTCATACATAGTTTTAATTTTATTTTATTGAACAAGGCGTGAAAAATGAATTTGGGATCAAGAGGGGATTTATAAGGAGCGAAAAAGTGAGAAAATGAGAGGGAATTATATGGATATTGTTCATAAAATAAATTAAATCAACCAACAATCATAACTCTATTTCAAATTCAATCCAAAAAGCATCCACTTCCAAGACCAAAAACATTTAATTGTTCCTCAATTGCATACATATTGTTTTCTTTCTTCAATAAAACAATTTAATGTCCCAGAAATCTTAGATTTACACCAATCTGTGTATTCTATATAATGATTATGCAAATCATTTCCAATTCCGCAGTAACAACATAACCATTCGAACCATAGTACTACATGGTCTAATACTAATCTCTTCTCTTTTAAAACAATCATGATATGCAAAGTGATTCCCATTATCTATATCCAATATTCATCCTTGGTAATCAAACAATAATAGACCTAGGATTAACAATCAATAGTCAACTTCCATTAAACAAAAATTAGGCCTGTTTTAATCACCCACAGGTCCCTTTTAAATCTGGACAGAATCGAGAGCATGTTCGATGAACCTATCATACACACAGGTCTTCAACTATATAATCATCGATACCAATATTAATTCGACAACAATACTTAACCAAAAATATGTAGTTCTGAATCTGAGATCTGTATTCATCAAACATATACAGACTTCCTTCCAAACGAAATGCTTGATAAAAGACTAAGCCATAATATACATGAATAAAATATAACCATATCGACACACATGTGTCTCTTTTAATCTTGACAGAATCAATTCATGTTTGGTGAAACCATCACTCACACAGGTGCCTTCGAAAATTTAAATGGAATGTTGATCATGCTAGGATTTAACACAGTAATGAGTGGAAAGACCACAATCAACCAAAAGGAAAGCTCTCGGGTTGTAGGTAACCAATACCTTTTCCTTTTCAAAACACTTTCATCGCAAAGAGGAAATACAGAGGCTCGATCAAGAAAAGGTCCTGAAGTTAGAGAGCCCGTGTTTTCTTGAAAAAAAACCATAGTCATTTAACTGGAAACCAAAATCTTGACAGACCCAGAAGGTGCCCGAGGAAAATAGAAGCAAGTCCGGTCCTTTAGAATTTTATTACAGAGATCTAATGAAAGTCTTCTTGACCTTTGAAAACATAGAGGGCTCATAATATTTTTACCTCCTAAAGAATTTACCACTGAGAAGAGACCACGGGCAAACAAATATAGTCTTGTAAGAACGGAGAGCCGTTCTCTTTTGGAAACACCATAGTTCTTTCAACTTATAACCCCAATATCTTGACAGAGTCATAAAGAGAATGACCAAGTAGAAAGAAGGAAATTCGATCTCAACAACCCAAGAACACACATATGCCTCTTAAAACTTTATTGCAGAGAGGAACGAGGGTTGATTTAACCATAAATAATCCTTGAAAACACAGAGAGATTGTGTCTCTTCCAACACCCAGGAGGTCTATAACCTTTGAAAAACAATTGATAGTGAGGCTTCACAACATAAAATTCGACCATTATAGCAGAGATGAGAGGATCAAATGTTAAAACTCTTGTAAAAAGAATGCCATAGCACAACTCGTAGTCATTTGATACATACACATGCCTCCATTTACATCCTGGGCAAATCAATATTAGACTGTGGAATGCTTTCGATGATAATGATAGTAAAGAACAAGCCATACAAACAATAGCTCAGGGCTTAGCCAAAAAGAACCACACCACTGATGACAGTTGCATTGCAATCTGGATAAAGAATCACAACAACGATCGAGATGAAAAAGGGATGACAACAACTGATACCCAGACTGGTGGTAAAACCCCATAAAAATAAAACTCAGAGATCATTGCACCACTATTATCATTTCCCACAAAGAATCATCATAAAAACCCAATATGACCAAATTCATTTTTATCGAGAACCAATGCCCAGACCTTACAAAGCAATAACACCCATTACTTTCCCTTAAAATGTCGATATTCCACAATAATCACAGAAAACCCATAACACAATATCGATACTCAGTCAAAAAATCAAGACAAACACAAAACCCATGCAATCCTGAGCCACCAATTGATTCATAATACAGAGAGTCCATAATGGATGGAAAACAAAGGGCCATACCTATGAAAAATCTCTTCAATGATGAGCTAGTTTGAGTTTTCCCCTTCCAAAACCTGAAATCGCGGAGCTTCCACAACCAAAAGAGAGAAATGAAACTATGACTAGCGTGACAGGATCAAGGGTGGTTTGGAGTGACGTGCAGTAAATGCACGTCGCTTCCTCACCTAACCCTATTCAATTCTACGTACTAGCCAGTTCATCAACCATTAAATTCAACCATATAACCATTCCATAAATTCAATGCCATATCCATTGTAAAGATTCGATGCCATATCTATTGTATAGTGTGCCACCCGAAACATGTCAATACCATATGTTAACATTACCATATGCACTTCTATATAACTCTTTAACAAAAATTGCATAATCCTTTAACCAAAACACATAGTATAATAGCTAGGTACACCATTTCACATTTGTCCCAAGGTTTTTATATATAATGATTTTTCCATAGATTTAGAACTTATCCATAGTTTTTCCTTTTGTTTTGATCAAGCTCCCATATAATCATGTTATCTCTTTGCATAAAATCATGTATACATTTTTTTTTTAAAATCAATGTTATAACATAACATAACACCTGTAACATAACATGATCCTCATATCTATACACTGCCTTGTATTGCAAGTGAATATCAACAACATTTAGCAACAATGCATCAACCAACCATTTGTGATATCAAATGAAACCAAGACTGCATCATCAACTGTATAGAACTGTGTAGGCAACATCATAACAACAACATATAAGTGTAGCACATCCATCCTATCACCTCTAGTCTACACGGGGGTCCGACCTACTAGTTAATTATTATTATCATAAATAAATAATAGAGCTTAGCAATCATTTACGGGCAAGATTCATCATTGCGATTTTAATCATCAACAAACTGACGACTCCATAGGGAAATATGTTTCCAACAGATTAAGAACTCATATTTTCTGGTTTCCTAGATCATGTAACCATTAGATCAAGAAGATATACATCAGAATGATTATGCAATAGGGGGAAGTGAGCAGTTTTAAGGGAAAAATGACTGGGATTTTGGGAATAACTCATCGAAAATGTTAAGTATGAGGGGGTTTATCCCTATAATCATAATCATTCGACTATTCATAGTAAAAGCATTCTTGACTTCAAGGAAAACAATCTTCTGGTATTCTCTTTTGAATCTTGGAGTGGATGGAAGAAAAGGAAAGAAAAAAATGGATAAAACCAACTATCTTATATAACAATAATTGAAGAATATAACAATTTCAATGATTCTTTCAAGGGGAACATCATGACAAATGTGTAACCTAATTGTTATTGATTAACAATACTTTGCATAATAGTGTCGTTGTGACAAAACTGATCCAACATTTTATTTTGACAAGAAATGAAGTCAAATAAAAGAAACAAAATAGCGAGAAACAAAATAGCAGAAATGAAACAATAGAATTGAAATAAGTATAAATGAAATAACATAAATGTAAAATCAATGCAAATAAAAGAAACTATAATGCAATTTTTTTTTCATACAACATTTAAAATTTCAAGTTGGTTCCACATAGTGTTTTAAGTGGGAACCGTTAGTGCTATAGGAAAATAATCGCTCTTGCAAGTCCTTTATGATATAGGAATTTGCACCCAAGACAAAAATGATCTTAAAAGGACCCAACCATAATATTTGGAACTTTGAATGCCTTCCTCTATCAACATGAACTGAATCCCACAACAATACCTTCTCATTAACCTTAAATTTGACAGCCTTGACACCTTTATTGAAATATCTTTTAAAAATTTGTTGTCTTCTCTTTATATTATCCAAGGAAAACACCCTTTTCTTCTCTAAAGCCAAAAGTGCATTCATTCTTTGAGAGATATCAGAAGAATCTAATTCTTCAACCTGTAACATTAACCTTAGAGAGAAAAGTTCCAGCTCGGTAGGAAAAATGGCTTCTTGACCATAAACAAACTGGAAAGGAGTGAAACCAGTGCTCACCTTGGTGGTAGTGCGATCTACCCAAAGGGTGTAAGTGAGGAGAGTCTGCCATTGACGAGGATTATCTTTAATGAGCCTCTTGATAATTCTTACCAGATTCTTGTTTGTAGACTCGACCTATCCATTTCCTTGGGGATAATAAGCTGATGAGGTAAAATGTTTAATCCCCAATTTAGCTAAAAACTGTTGATGAATGCATCTATGTGAGACATTCTCCAACTTACAAAACTATGAAGTGTGGATCATTGAAGCTATGTGAAGCATTTCCCTCAGCTTACAAACCTGAGAGAAATCCCCTAAGAAGGGTACGTGGTTCCTTTCTGAGAAAAAGCTAGGAACGTAGAGATGACCTCCTCCATTCAGAGAGTGAGAAGAACTCCAGATGATTGTCTAGTGGAAAAGGCAATCTGATGAGTTGGATGTGCCTGTGGCTGAGCACAAGGTAAACATGTGAAATCCCAAAGTGCTAGGTGCATCGTCATGTGAACATAAATGAATATGATGTGTTAGCCTCCTTTGAGCAACAAAGTTGACGAGAAAAATCCAAATGATTCTCCTATGTGAGACAATGGGAAAGGAGATCTGTAGAGTGGATGTGCCTGTGGATGAACACAGGTGAACATGTGTAGATCTGGTTCGTCTATGTAATGCAGTAAGACATAGCTATGACATCCCTATGGTTGTGCCCCCTAGTGGATGAGCACTAGTGGGTGTATCATATCCTTTGCTATATGTTGTTCAAGAGTTAGACCTGCCTGTAACCCTAAATTGTTATGTAAAGGGTACATGTCGGCCCCACCTTAATGTGTTTAATAATAATTGTAAAATATAATTAATATGGATAATATTAATTATAATTGTTGAAATAATGTAACTGCGAAGAACATTCTTATTATTTTGTTATTGGATTAAATCCCCATTGTGGATTAATCATGTTATTATTATTATTGGATTAAATCTCCATTGAGGATTAATCATGTCATTATTAATATTATTGTTATTAGATTAATCCCCATTGAGGATTAATCAAGTCGGTAATTGTATAAGGACCAAATCCCCTTTTGCGGATTGGTCATCGGACAATTATAAAGTGCAGAATAAGAAGTCGGCCACAACAGTTATAATGAAAGGGCCAGAATTAATTAAAGGTGGGTTTACCCACCCAGAGTGAGAGGTCGGCCCTGCTAGATGGTGACTCTTCACACGTGCCAGATTGATATAAATAAGAGGCTAGCGCCTCACTTATTAGACACACTTCACTTGCTCATGATCTTATGAGGGAAGCTGCAATTCCAAGTTGGAGAGAGGAGAAGAAGGGTGGCACATCTCTTGAGGAGGACTTTTTCTGTATTGGTTGAGTTATCTCTTGAACACTTGATAAGCTATTTATGATAAGGAAGTTTTGCTGGGTTTTCTTCCCCTAGAGGGTTTCCCAGGATAAATTATGTGTCTATTGTGGATGTGTATTTCTCAGTGATCTTGTTCTTATTATGCTCTTATCTTATGAAATGCAAAGAACTATAATAATGGCATAAACATTAACATGGTATCAGAGCCAACCTGAAGAAAGCACAATCTGCAAGAGGA
>ML780593.1:861635-877281 GCA_009831015.1 Picea engelmannii
GATTAGTGTAAGATCCAAGCAGTTATCTGAAATGAAAGAGATCTAATGCATACATAAGAAGGTTATAATGATCAAATATGACACATACCATGATACCTCAGACCAATTACCTCATGGAGCAAGAGCCTTTTCTGATGCAAGGCTAGGCCGGTAGTGATGGAGGTTGGTACTGCTGACAGGACAAGTCTGGCTGAGAAGAAGAAAAGATGGGCCCTCAAGGGTCATGCTCAAGTTAATCTGCTCTCGTACTCCATGTCTAGGACCATGTGGGCCTCGAGACATGATCTCCTAGTTATCCCTAGATATCAGGGATAACACTTCCCAAGTTCTCTCTGTCATAGCATTCAGTTGTGTTTCCTCATCTAGAACACTGTCAATGTTGAAGTCTCCTATTCTTACCTAGATGCATTCTTTTTCATTAAATACCTCTAATAATCTAACATGTTGGTGGTCATTCAAGGTGTCTTTCATCTGTAGTAATATATTTTCTGATTCTCTCTGGGGTTCTGCTATTTCTGGATCTACCTTAGGGTTTTCTTCATTCAGATTCATGCCTCCAATCTTAGCAATCATTCTAGGGAAATCCAATACTTCGTGGTCCAAGGCTTTGCAATAGAGACAACTAGATCTCCCACCAGGGAATTCCTTAGCAAGATGTCTCGATCTTCTACAACTATAACATAAGGTTAATCCTCTCTTTTTCTTAAATGATCCCCAACCTCTTCTGTACTACGCACCAGGATCATGGTAGCTAACTTGCAACAAATTCTTTCTAGGATCGTGCATCCATTTGTTAGTCCAAACATTCTTTTTATGCATAGGTATAACATATCTATCAGATCTGTTCATATCAAACTTTCTTTCATCTATTGATGCCCTAGTTTTCAAGTTAGGACAGAGTCTATCAAACATACCTAGATCCATGCTCTAGAAACAAAAACATGTATTTATAGTGGTCTGACAGACTTACTGGCGTCGACTTCTCCTTTTGGGTACTAATTAATTCATATTAATTATATTTCTGCATCCGACATCTCGTCTAGGGCTTCCTTTACTTCTTTGCTTCCTTCTGGAATATTCTAATCTCGTCATAGGTCACAATAGAGGTTCATATCTTCCGAAGCTACCATAATATCAACACTCCCTCCTAGCTAGGGAGGTATGGTCTTGAGCACAAACATAACATTCAACTGGTAGTATCACGAGCACTGTCATTATTATTCAATTGGATAATCTCCTATGACAACTGGTACAATATCAATTGATAGAACACACCTGTGTTTATTCAAGGTAGTACGCAACTACTTAAACCGTGACACATAGTCACAAACAGTGGAACAAATCCACCACAATAGTATATCTCTAATGTTTGGAGACATATAGTCTCCATAACAATCACCTAATGCCAACCTACACAGAAAAATATTGTTAAAATAAACTGAATCATGATGGCCAATCTTTCACTCATGTCTGTGAGATATGAAAGAATATTTGCTCTCAGAGTAGAACAATGAGATATCTGGACTATTCTTCTCAAACAAGGAAGAATAATTGTCCTGTCTTCTGAACCTGGACCATTCCCCACCCTCAACCATTCTTCCTACACTAATCAAAGTACACCCTGGAGAGAATGTATAAACCCTAAGGAATGCATGTCCCTGATTGCTGAGCCTGGACCATTCCCCACCCTGGGCCATTCTTCCTACACTAATCAAAGTGCACACTGGAGAGAATGTATAAAACCTAAGGAATGATTGTCCGAACCATTTCCTTTGTTAACCACAAGAGGAAAAGATTGTCCTGCATCAACCTCCAAAACAGACCATTCCTCATGTTAACCACAATGAGAAATCACTGTCTAGTGAGGCGGGCCAGCCTTTTTGAGTAACCCTCAAGAAGAGAGACTACCCTAGACCACTCCCCATGTTAACCACAATGGGAATTTGTTGTCTATGATACATCAACAATATGGACCATTTCCCATGTTAACCGCAATGGGAAATTGTTGTTTGTCAAAAAATCTCAATCCACTTTTCGAATAGGAAAGAATCTATCCAATCTGGACTATTTTTCAATCACAAAGATAAATGTTTCAATAATATTTTTCAACAATGGTTTTCAATAATATTTTAGTGCTCCCTCCTAACCTGGAGAGTCTTCCCTTTCAGCTAAGGGAGTTATTTCCACGATCCCCATCTTCTCTCGGAAATATGCAAACTTTTTCCTGGATAGAGGTTTTGTCAGAATGTCTGCTATCTGCTCGTCAGTGGGGATATACTTGAGATTTACCTCTCCTTCCTAGAATTTATCTTGAATAAAGTAATATTTTATCTCAATGTGTTTTGATCTTTCATGAAACACGGGTTGTTCTGATAATCTTATACAACTCTGATTATCACAATATATTATGGTCGATTCTGGAATCTGATCAAATAAATCAGAGATTAATTTCCTTAACCATATTGCTTCAGTGCATGCTTCACATGCTGCCATATACTCTGCTTATGCTGTGCTGAGTGTGACATACTTCTGTTTCCTGCTGCCCCAAGATATCATAGCAGAGCCCAAGGTAAAACAAATACCTAAAGTGCTCTTTCTGTCTTCTGCACTTCCTGCCCAATCAGAGTCTTGGAATCCATGAAGCTGTATATTGCTGGATGTGGTATATATCAAACCATAGTTTATTGTTCCGTGAATATATCTTAATACATGCTTTGCAGCTATCCAATTCTCATGTCTTTGTTCCACCTGGAATTGGCTTAGTGTATTCACGACAAAGCAAATGTCTGGTCGAGTACTTACCAAATACATCAATGACCCAATTAGTTTTCGATATAGAGATGGATCTACTGGATCAGAATCTGGAACTTTCACTTTTCTTATATCCACATTCATAGGAGTGTCCATGGACTTACAATCCATCATTCCAAATTTTTAAAGAATCTTTATTGCATAATTTTCTTGTCCAAGGAATACTTCACCACACTTATGCCATACTTCTAGTCCCAAGTAATAGTTTATGAGACCTAGATCTTTCATATCAAATTCAGAAGCTAATTCCTTCTTGCACTGAATAATGAGAGACTCTTCACTTGTTATGAATAGATCGCCAACATATAGTAGCAGGATTACAGGTGCATTGTCCACGACCTTATAGTAAAGGTTTGGATTTGCATGACTCTTGGAGAAACCAAGTCTCGTTAGATAGTTGTCCATTCTGTCATACCAAGCCCTTAGAGCTTGCTTGAGTCCATATAGAGATTTCTTCAATCTGCAAACATGAGTGTCTCTGGAATGTACCTCAAACCCTTGAGGTTGTTCAATATATACTTCTTCTTCAATAGATCCATTGAGGAAAGCTGTCGTTACATCCATCTGGTGTAAGTTCCATCCCATGGAAGCGACAAGAGATATGATAGCTCTGATGGAAGTATATATAGCCACCAGTGCAAATGTTTTGTCATAATCTTCTCCCTCCTTCTCGGAGAACCCTTTAGCTACAAATCTTGCCTTGTATTTATCCATTCTTCTGTCTCCTGCATGTTTGATCTTGTACACCCATTTTGAAGTTACCACTGATTTTTCTTTAGGTCTTGGTACGATTTCCCATACCTCATTTTTCATAATGGATTGATGGTTCCTTAGCGAGATCAATACCCTAGCGGCTATTCTTCTTTCCAGCATTTAGATTGAATGAATGAGGTGTCGGCCCATAACCTGTTAGAATATCAAGGATTGTGCTAGTTTTACCATTGACATGACCCTTGTCACCCAACCATAGGCTAAAGCCACCCTCCGAGCACCTTGACCTTGACAGAGAAGAATACTAGTAGCAATCAATAGCCAAGAAAGGCTAATTCACCAAGCAAGAATAGAAACCAAGATGATTAGATACTCCCACCCAGAAAGTGGCACAACACCTTCCCCAGAAACTTGTGCACAAAACTGCCAACTGCAGTGCACAGAAACTGCTCTCTGCAATTATGAGAAGTGTGAATAATGAGAACTGGTGCCCTGTATTTATAGTGGTTTGGTAGACTTACTGGGGCCGACTTCTCCTTCTAGGTACCAATTAATTCATATTAATTATATTTCTGCAGCCGACATCTCGTCTAGGGTTTCCTTTACTTCTTTGCTTCCTTTCAGAATATTCTAATCTCGTCATAGGTCACAATAGAGGTTCATACCTCCTGAAGCTACCATAATATCAACACACACTTCATTGAGAAAGAGACACATATACATGTTGTTCTTGGAGATGATGCCGGATATAATGTAAGAGGAGTTGGAACTTCCACCTTCCAACTAGATTCAAATATGCAACTTAAACTAGAATAAGTTCTATATGTACCCATAATGAAGAGAAACCTTGTCTCTATTTCATCCTTCGAAGACAAAGGCTACAAAATTACTTTTTCAGAAGGAAGAGTCCTTGCATGGCACAAAGACTCTCATATAAGCTCTTCCAAAGTAATTGGTGTCAGATAAAACAACTTGTACAAGTTGACCATCAAACTAGTTCAAGCCTTATTACATGACACCACTAGTACATATGACCAAATTTGCGACGGTTTTTCATTGCTATTGCCACACTTATCCGTCTCAATTTCCACGAAAGCCAAGAATTTTTTTCGTCGCTATATCCACGAACCATGAAATTAGCTCACCACGTGTCATCGTCATCAAGATATATTAATCTTATGCATCGTCCCAATTACGAAGAAACTTCGTGGCAATTACGATGACAAATATGGCAATGTAAAAATGTTTGTGGAATGTTGCGACTATCTGCCCATCTGTAGTAGTGCACTATCAACTTGAGTGAGTTATGGAAAAGAAGAATTTCTCACATTCATTATAGAGCTCTTCCAGCTCTAGGGAAAATGGTAAGAGGTCTACCAGAGATCCAGATCCATCATAAAGGTGTTTTCAAAGGTTGTGCCCTTGGCAAGAATGTTAAAGGATCCTTTTCTAGTAGTTACAACAAATCCAAGGAAATATTGGACTTGACACACTCAAATGTATGTGGGCCAATGACTGTTGCATCCTTAAATGGATACTTATGCTATGTACTCTTCATAGATGATCACTCCAGGAAAACTTGGATTTACTTTCTGAAGAACAAGGATGGAGTCCTTACCAAATTTCAAGAATTCAAAGCTCAGGTTGAAAACCTGACTAGAAGAAAAATCAAAATATTAAGATCAAACAATGGAGGTGAATACACTTCAAAATAATTTAACAGTTTTTGTATTGAAGAAGGAATCAAGAGGGAGTTCACAGTTCCTTACAACCCTCAATAAAATGGGGTTGTTGAAAGGAAAAACATAACTATCATTGAGGCAACTAAAGCAATGATACATGATCAAAGTCTACCTATGAATCTATGGGAAGAAGCATGTATGAAAATAGTATATGTTCAAAACCATAGTCCTCATCAGATCTTGAAGAATATTACTCCAGAAGAAGCATTCACTAAAGTGAAGCTTTAGATTAGACACTTCAGAATATTTGGATGTCCAGTGTACCTTCATGTACCTAAAGAAATGAGATCCAAACTAGAACCTTCAGGAAGAAAGGTTACATTTGTAGGATGCAGTGAATCCTCAAAAGAATACCAAATCTACATCCCAGGTCAAAGACAAATTGAAGTAAGAAGAGTTATTACCTTTGAAGAAGAAGTAGCCTTTCAGAAATACAGAGAGCCTCATATGGAAATTGATTGTGAAAAAATACCTTCTCCCCCTTCTACAGTTTAGAGGGAGACATATATCATTACAGATGAGACAATGACTCCAGTTGATCCAATTGATCCAGTAGATTTTGATGCCCCAAGCAACATACCCATAAATGTCATAGTTGGACATAAGAGACCTGCTTGGGCTCGACAAACCTTAGAAGAAGCATAAGGACATAAAGCTCCACAAGGAGCAACTAGAGAAAGCAAGAGACCAAAGATATTCTCAAGCTACCTTTCTTGAATAGTCATCTATGACGATTACGTAATAAGAAGATCCTCCTAGAGATTTTGTTGGCATCGGACCGCAAATATCCGAGTGTATTAGATCTATAATCTCCTTAGATCTGTTATTGTTGCTTGGGAATGGTTTCTTGATATTCTTCCCAAGGGCACATCCTTTGCAGATTCCTTCGTGTGTAGACTACAACTCTGGTATTCCTTCAACCATTCTTTTGAGAAATGGTAATGCTTGATAATTAATATGAGTGTACCTTTTGTGCCACAGTTCATTAGGGTTGACTTCGTCACGTACAAGAGATTCTTCATTTTGTTCTAGTAGTCTGTACACATTTCCTTCACGACTTTCGATAACCCTAGCATTCTCTATGCTGGAGTCTTTATGCCATGATAACACTTTTCCATCCACGAAATCTATTCTATTTCCCTTGTCTTCTAGGCAATATATTGATACAAGATTCTTTTCTAAACCACGTACATATAAAAACATTTCTTAAGTGAACGTAATTACCTGTTTTCATTTTGATGGCGATTTGTCCAAATCCTTCCACGGGGTAAGTGGTTTTGTCTCCAAGCTCTACCTTGTACGAGGTCTTCTTCTCATTTATATTTGAGAGTCTGGCTTGATCTCCCGTCATGTGCCTAGAAGCTCCACTGTCTATTATCCACATGTCATCTTCAATCGATCCAGTAAGTGCTGAGTAGTGTAAAAGACTGATTATTTCACATGTCTTCGGTTGACTGGTAACTGGTCATGCCTTGATCCAAAACTTCAACTTCGTCATTTCTGTCTTTTGAGAGAGCCAAAAGGTGCGCTGAGTTAGGGCGCATCTGAATATCTTATTTTTGAGCGAGATGCTCCATTGCAAGGTGCCGGATCTAAGGTTAGGGTTTCTACAACTGCTTTTGCTAGTAACCCTAGCGACAGTGTCTTCGGAAGCTTCTCCTACTAGTAACCCTAGCGACAGTTCCTCAACGAGCTCAATACCCCAGCGACTATGCTTCCTTCCAGCATTTAGATTGAATGAAGGAGGTGTGGGCCCATAACCTGTTAGAATATGAAGGATTATGCTTGTTTTACCATTGACATTACCCTTGTCACCCAACCATAGGCCAAAGCCACCCTCAGAGCACCTTGACCTTGACAGAGAAGAATACTGGTAGCAATCAATATCCAAGAAAGGCTAATGCACCAAGCAAGAATAGAAACCAATATGATCAGATAGTCCCACCCAGAAAGTGGCGCAACACCTTCCCCAGAAACTTGCGCACAAAACTGCCAACTGCAGTGCGCAGAAACTGCTCTCTGCAATTATGAGAAGTGTGAATAATGAGAACTGGTGCCCTGTATTTATAGTGGTTTGGCAGACTTACTGGGGCCGACTTCTCCTTCTGGGTACCAATTAATTCATATTAATTATATTTCTGCAGCCAACATCTCGTCTAGGGTTTCCTTTACTTCTTTGCTTTCTTTCAGAATATTCTAATCTCATCACAGGTCACAATAGAGGTTCATACCTCCCTAAGCTACCATAATATCAACGCACACTTCATTGAGAAAGAGACACATATACATGTTGTTCTTGGAGATGATGCCAGATATAATGTAAGAGGATTTGGAACTTCCACCTTCCAACTAGATTCAAATATGCAACTTAAACTAGAATAAGTTCTATATGTACCCGGAATGAAGAGAAACCTTGTCTCTATTTTAGCCTTCGAAGACAAAGGCTACAAAATTACTTTTTCAGAAGGAAGAGTCCTTGCATGGCACAAAGACTCTCATATAAGCTCTTCCAAAGTAATTGGTGTTAGATAAAACAACTTGTACAAGTTGACCATCAAACTAGTTCAAGCCTTATTACATGACACCACTTGTACATATGACCAAATTTGCGATGATTTTTCATTGCTATTTCCACACTTATCCGTCTCAATTTCCACGAAAGCCAAGAATTGTTTTCGTCGCTATATCCACGAACCATGAAATTAGCTCGCCACGTGTCATCGTCATCAAGATATATTAAGCTTATTCATCATCCCAATTACAACGAAACTTCGTGGAAATTACGATGACAAACATGGCAATGTAAAAATGTTTGTGGAACATTGCGACTATCCTCCCATCTATAGTAGTGCACTATCAGCTTGAGTGAGTTATGGAAAAGAATAATTTCTCACATTCATTATAGAGCTCTTCCAGCTCTAGGGAAAATGGTAACAGGTCTACCAGAGATCCAGATCCATCATAAAGGCGTTTTCAAAGGTTGTGCCCTTGGAAATAATGTTAAAGGATCCTTTTCTAGCAGTTACGACAAATCCAAGGAAATATTGGACTTGACACACTCAAATGTATGTGGGCCAATGACTGTTGCATCCTTAAATGGATACTTATACTATGTACTCTTCATAGATGATCACTCCAGGAAAACTTGGATTTACTTTCTGAAGAACAAGGATGGAGTCCTTACCAAATTTCAAGAATTCAAAGCTTAGGTTGAAAACCTGACCAGAAGAAAAATCAAAATATTAAGATCAAACAATGGAGGTGAATACACTTCAAAATAATTTAACAGTTTTTGTATTGAAGCAGGAATCAAGAGGGAGTTCACAGTTCCTTACAACCCTCAACAAAATGGGGTTGTTGAAAGGAAAAACATAACTATCATTGAGGCAACTAAAGCAATGATACATGATCAAAGTCTACCTATGAATCTATGTGAAGAAGAATGTATGAAAATAGTATATGTTCAAAACCATATTCCTCATCAGATCTTGAAGAATATTACTCCAGAAGAAGCATTCACTAAAGTGAAGCTTGAGATTAGACACTTCAGAATATTTGGATGTCCAGTGTACCTTCATGTACCTAAAAAAATGAGATCCAAACTAGAACCTTCAGGAAGAAAGGTTACATTTGTAGGATGCAGTGAATACTCAAAATCATACCAAATCTACATCCCAGGTCAAAGACAAATTGAAGTAAGCAGAGATGTTACCTTTGAAGAAGAAGTAGCCTTCCAGAAATACAGAGAGCCTCATATAGAAATTGATTGTGAAAAAATACCTTCTCCCCCTTCAACAGTTTAGAGGGAGACATATATCATTACAGATGAGACAACGACTCCAGTTGATCCAATTGATCCAGTAGATTCTTATGCCCCAAGCAACATACCCATAAATGTCATAGTTGGACATAAGAGACCTGCTTGGGCTCGACAAACCTTAGAAGAAGCATAAGGACATAAATCTCCACAAGGAGCAACTAGAGAAAGCAAGAGACCAAAGAGATTCTCAAGCTACCTTTCAACCATGACCCACATTATTGATTTAGAGGCATCCTGTCATGGAGAAGCTGCATGTGAACAATTTTGGAAAACATCACCGACCATATAAGGAAAATTTGAATGTTTTTCGAAGGAAGCCTTGACATTAAAGATCTAGAAAAGTAGCATTCCCTATGTTTTATGTTAAAGGGATAGGTTAATGCTCGATCTAGAAAATGAGCATTCTCTAAGTTTGATGGTGAAGGGATGGACATCATTCTTGGAAGAAAGAAAATCCATTGGGATACATTTTGAGTTTACTAGCATGCACGTTGATGACAAAGTAGAGTATGTTGCATTTAGAATGGGCCACTGTAGAAAAGTGGAATTATGTTGAGTTAGCGATTGGACATATAAGTCGAATCTTGTAAGAGATGGAGAAGGCATTTAGAATTATATGCGATTAAAAAGAAACCACATGTTAGCAATTTAAGTCCTCAAGCAACTTTGAAGTGCTAAAGTATGCATCGAGTTGTATAAAATCTCACCAAAAGCATAGAGAACAAACCAAAATACTTCCAAGCCATACCATGTGTGGATGTTCGTAAATCCTTAACAATACATTATCCTTGTGAAAAATTAATACATTACAAAGGGACTTTCACCTAATATTGAAAATATAATACTATAAAAACCTAGCCCAATCACTTAGTGAGAAAATAGATCTTATTTCCATAATAGTAGCTTCAAACCCTCCCAATCCTACCCACCTTTTAAAATAGATCATAGGATTAAGAGTATATACAACGAGAATATTATATYGATCAAAATCACACTAGGAAATGTCAAMYCATGGCCCCCCGGGCAAGGAAAGCCTCCARGGAAACCCAAGGGATGCTTCCCACATTCGTGTGTAGCATCCCTAGTAAATTCACTACTGTAGGATAGTGTGACTAACCCACAAGTATTCTAACTAGGTAATTTGTAGCATGGAACTAGCCAAATTCCTAACAACATTGGCAACAACTAGTTGAGAGAACTCTTTGGTCTACACCAATTCATTGTTTATATGTAAAGGTCCCTACATTTCTTTAGAAATTATTTTCAACTCAATTAAAGATGTTTGGTGAAGGGAATTTCATCTATTTTTTTGTCTTATATAATTCTTTGTAGTGAAAACATGGGTCATGCTTGTTTAAAAGGGTTCTTAGTTTAATTTAAGGTAATGTATAAGTGTGTTAAAAGAGTGTATCACTTTTTCTTTATATTTTAATTAATAAGGCATTACTTGGGCCCATTGTAATTGTCCTCCAACATAAAATTAGGTATTTTAAGTTAAACATTGGAGAAATGGCAAGATATAGATATATCTAATGTCACAACTAAAGAAACATATTCCCACGACATCTAAGAAGTTTGGTTCAATGATTTAATTTTTAATTGTTTGCATCTTTTATTTATTTTTAATTGGGTGGATATGAAAATACGGAGGAGAAGGAGGAGATGGGGATGGTATTCATTTAGATCGATCCTTTTCTTAGTTCCAATGTTATAACTTTTAGAGAGGAAAGGAAACTTGTCATCGCATCTATTAAATTGTCCAACCGTGATACCATCTTAATAAAATGTGACGTTCATAGTATTTACAAATATTAAAACGCAAAATGTGTATATAAATTTAACCCCACTCACCTTGGGTTTGAAAAAAGGTGGTTTGGGTTGGGTTGGATTGCAAGGTTAAGCATTTTAATCCAACACACCTTGGGATTGAACCCTGTTTGGTTGGGTTGGGTTGTCCTGCAGGGTTAAGCAATTCATTCATCAATGAAACCAAGGGCATAACCTTCCCTCTTCAGTAATTATAATATGTCTCCTTAGAAAGTAAATTCAAGTCAAGTCCTCTCAAGTTAGAATATACATCGGGCTCTCCTTTTTGGTCTTTGGGCTTGTATATAAGTGCGTGGGAAAACAATTTTCCTTCTCTCTAATTGAAAGAAAAAATAGAAAGTTTATTTTGTTGACACTTTTAACTCCATAAACTATTTTCTAGTATTTCACTAACCCATCCACATATTCAAGAGCGTTTCACATTGAAAAAAAGTTAGAAGGACTTCATTTCTAGTGAAATTCAAATATTATTCCCTTTAAATGGACCTTGGCCTACACTAGAACTTTTAGTGCTCTAATCTAAACCCGTGGAGGCCCAAAATAAAATCCATAAATTGAACCACACTATGAATCTATAATCCATGAAACTAAGCACAAAGTTGTTATACTTCGAAATTTGATCCATGTTGGTTTTTGGGAAGTAACATATGTATTAAATTTAGTTTGCTTAAGGAATAAAGATTATAAAATACACTAAAAAATGGGTCATTATGAATTGGGAAGATAATGTTGGGCTCAAGAATATATTTCCATAAGAGTATATTGGGATTCATTATTGATTCGAACAACATACATGTCGGTCCATATAACACACTCTTCCTTTTCAACTAGCCCATCCCATCCAAATGGATTGAATCATGTAGCTTCCTTCGACTATCCAACTTATACCGCAGGTTTTGTTTCACTTTTCACACATTGGACACCCCCTCCATTCCATATTGAAGGAAATAGCTTCCAAGACTGTCGTTACTCGGGGTAGTTAAAAACAACAAGGTTTTGCAGAATTGAAATATACGTTATGCCCAACCCTAGTGCCAGAACTTCCACACATTCACCAACATTTCAAGATATATATTAGTGCCTCAAACAAGGTTCATAGTGTTATACCCCTCCATCATTGAAAGCTTGGCCACATATTACTCAGAGTCCTTAAAAAACAAAATGCATCGTCACTTTTCCTATGACCATGAACTTTTTCATTAGGCATAAACATGTGAAACAATGACATATTACATTTATAGGAGTGAGACTATCATCCATTGTAAAAGTAAAACTTTCTCAATTTGTGCATATTCAAAACAAGTTGCAAAGCACCCGGTAATTGAAATGGACACAATATACTTATAATAACTCCACATGGTGAACAAACACAAGAAAGGTGAAGCCACTTTCCCTCTGACCATTAACTATACATCATTTGTATAAGAATGCAAAATAGTGACAAATTCCATCTATAGGAAGAAGAATATCCTTTATTCCAACAATAATCTTCTGAAATTTTGGTAGATTCATAGCAAGTTTAAGACCACTCAATAATTGAAATGGAAGACATGTTTGTAAAAATTCCACTTGGCGACGGAATAAAATAAATGCAAAGCCAATTGTGCAATTGGTTTATTGAATCAACCACTCGTCCATAAATTACTTGCAGTCTTTCATACCAACGAGAATTAGAAACAAGAGTGGTCCCATTTTTACACCTTTTAGCTCACATATATTGATCTCCTCCAAGGAATTACATGCCCAATTTTTATTCTACACGATAACGTATACCCCACGTTGGAAAATTGGGCATCTTCGCTAGTGCCAAACTATATTGAGTTACCGATTGAACATATAAGTCAACCATTGTAAGAGATTAATAATTCCTTTAGAATTATATATAGTGACAAAGGAACCATGTTTTCGAAATCGAAGTAATTAAGAAACTTGGAAATGTTAGGGTGTGTAGTGAATTATATAAGAATCCCACCAACAACATAGAGAACAAAACAAAAGATTTCCAAGACATACCTTGTGTAGATATTTTGAAATAACATTAATAATACACTCACATTGTGAAAACATAATACATTACAGATGAAATTTCTCCTAACCTTGAGAAGAAAAGAATATGAAAAACTAGTCCAATAACTTGGTGGGAAAATAGATCTTAATTCCATAATAGTAGCTTAAAACCCTTCCAATCCTACCCACCTTTTAAAATAAATCACATGCTCAAGAGTAGATACAATGATAGTATTATCTTGATCAAAACTACATTAATAAATTCCAGCACACATGTTTTCCTTTCGTAGGAAAACCTCACGGGGAAACTTGAGGAGCATGGAACTTACATTCATCGATGACATACCTAGTAAACACGCCAGCTTAGACTAGTCTGCCAATATGAGGTGGATTTAAATTGGGCACCTACTAACACTTAAAAATAGATAGCCATATGCCCAATTACGTTGGTGACATCCGCTTGAGCTAACATCCTGGGCTACACCAGTTCATCTTTTATATGTAGAGCCCCCCACGTTGCTTTAGGATATAATATAATCAATTAAAGATGTTGGGTGAACTGATTTTGATGTATTGTATTGTCTTGTATAACTCTTTCTAGTGCTAAAGAGAGTCACATTTTTAGAAATATTTATTAGTTTACATTGGAAGCACATAGAAGCGTGCTATATATTAGTGTATCTTTGACATTCAATTCAATAAGACATTACTTGGGATCATTGTAATCTTTGTTCAACAATATATTGTGTATTTTAAGTTAGACGTTGGAGAAATGATAAGATGTGACCATTGAAGAAAGATATGCTTGCAACATCTTAAGAAGTCTCGGTCAACGCTTTAAGATATTTTTTAACATACAATTATTTTGTCCCGAAACATTCCTTCAAACTTATTATTTATATAATTTTATTAATTATGAAACAACGATTTCAATTATATTGTCTTGGTTATCCTTTGCACCAAGTTATAATTGGAAAGGTATATTTTTCCTCTGATCATGAACCCCATTCCATTATGTGCAAGAATGTGAAACAATGATGAATTACATCCATGTGAAGGAGGCTGCCATTCATTCGAAAAATAAACCTTTTGCAGCTTTTGTAGATTGAAAGCAAGTTGAAAATCCCCTAATAATTGAAATGGAGGACATATTAATTTGTGTTGATTCAAAGCAAGTTGCAATGCCCCTAATAATTGAAATGCATGACACATTAATAACAATTCCATGTGGAGATCAAATGCAAGAAAGGTGAAACGAATTGTGCAACTACCATTGGTCCATAACATACAATCTTTGATACCACATGAATTTAACACAAGAGTGGGGCCATTTTTTCCTACTCAATACCAATTTTACGTAATATATATATATATATATATATTGATCTCCTCCAATTAATTTTATGACCATATTTTGGTATACAGGATAATCAACACTTCATCTTGGAAAATTTGGAATCTTGACATGTCCTAAACAAGATAATATTATGTAGTAATATCATTACTCTAGGATGGTAAAATTCGACATCCAAAATTCCTAGGTTGTCCTCCAAAGAAATCTCCACAAGTACCTCTTTTGTCCTGGTCTATTTGATGATGCGTATCACTATGTCAAAGGTTATCTTGTGGATGCCATTACCAAGCTATCTAATAAGAATAAAGGCCTATACACATCTTTATTAGTCCCTGTCGAAGGCCCAGGGACTATAGCGATGAGTTCATCGTTGAACTCATATTAGTTTAGGTTGACTTTTTAATTTTTTTAAAAACTGTAATGTTTAACTTAGCACATTTGTATTTATTTATTTTAAAAAATATACATATACATATTTGTTAACATTTTATTGGTTTGTAGATTTAAAGCGTTATTGTAGCCTTCGCTTATTCCAATGCATATTTGGAATGGTTTAATTAGTTTATAAAGGTTTTAATTACAGTTTAGAGCGTAAACTTCATTTTAATCACCTAAAATTATGGTTACGTATTTTTGATTGTCATTCACTGTCATTCAGTCATTCAGTGCTATGCTTTGAACGCAGTCAAACTGCCAGTACTATGCTTTGAAGCCAGTGCGCTTTGAACCCAGTGCTACACAGTTCCTATGCAAGATCACCTACCCTACACGGATGGAATGGCTGTAAACATAATATCTAGATATCTGTGTGATTTGGCTCGCTATGCGTTTCGAGTTAGAATTGGTTGGGCTGTTGGCCTCGGGAAGTAAACTAAGCTGGGGAGTAGTAACTATTGTACTTATTTATTGTTTTTCATTTTCATGCCCCATCCGCTGGGAATAAACAAGGAACTCTATATATACATGCATTATATGGCCATAATTTATGTGGCAGTTCGTACCAAGATCGGATCATACTTCGTACATGGTTCCATACTTTTCATTTAATCAATTACAATGAGAAGGAAATAACCATTGATCCGATGATTAACCAGTCCATCTCTAGATGATTAACTAAGTGTCCTCCCACGCAATTTTCACATCGCATCATTATTGTGTGCATGGGCTAACTACATGGGGATTGAACGCTTACCCGGGTTTGAGGTGGTAAGAAAGAAGAAGGAAGACCTCAAGAATGAGAAACAGAGGGCCGAGGCTTACATGCTCAATCAAATACAGGAATTTCTCGGCAGGTCTGGTATTGTGTCTGCTCCTTTCTCTTCCCCTGATTACCAGTCTGTTGCACCTTTGCATTTCTGTTGCCCATTGGACAAC